>JAOXJP010227563.1:0-11281 GCA_025762735.1 Platanus orientalis | reverse complement strand
AATTTCCATTAATCCTCGTGACAAATAATCCATCAAAATCGATATTTTGAACCTTGGATAGGTTTAGAGTTCAAACCTATATCTTAAAATTAATTTTTAAAAAATTCATGGGCCGGCCCAAGGCCCTGTCAATTAATGAGGGTCGGGCCCAAACCCCGGCCCGAGCCCTCTCCTACGGGCCCAAGTCTCTGCCCGAGCCCAGTCTATAATTTGAGGGCCGGGCCGGGGCCTACTATGACCCGACCCCTACTTACCCATAGGTGCATGATGCCTGCAAATGGGACTGGGATTAGATACGGAAATCAGTTTTTCCTGATGTATTATAATGACATCAGAGGGCTGACACATCAGTGCTGAAAAGTAACTTTCACTTTTCAATGCTGATGTGTCCACCCCCTTATGCCATTCTAATACATCAAGAAAAACTGATTTCCGTACCTAATCTTTTCCACACAGTAAGTACTAGAACATGAATAGTAAAGGAATGGAAACCGGACTACATAGTTTTAGAAGTTGTATCGGATTTGGTCTGTCTATTGGTTCATTTTAGTAAATATAAAGTATTAATGGGTTTCTGCAAACATTAACACAGTTTTTCTTTTGGATTTTATGCACACATTGCTGAATGCTGTTAGATAGCATCTTTTTTTTTTTTTTGGATAATTATTGCTAATATCATTTATTCCCGTCGTTATCCCATTTGGAATGGATTGTATTTGGCCATTTTGCCATAAATTTTTGCATAAGACTTCTTATAGGCTACCAATTCTAGTTAGCTTGCATTTGTTGATTTCCACGCCTATTATCTTCTTCCTATATTATACCCTTCTTTAATTTTGGCCTGGGTACTCTTGATCCTTCATAACTTAGAAAGGTTAAATGTGAAGAAATATCCTAGACCTGCCATGAAGGTGATGCAGTACAGCCAAAATGAAGAATTGTATTCATGAAGCTTCAATTAATCATGGTGTGTTTTTAAATAAGAGATAAGAGAAAGAAAGAAATGGGACATAAGGAATTATGGACTTGGAGTCTTTACCTCTCATAGAGGCAAACAATTTTTAGGAAAATATTTCAAGCTTTCATTAATATTATTATTATTTTTGGTAAAGCTTTCATTATTAGAAAATAATAGAGTACCTTACCTTTTTATGTGGCAAAAGACTTCCCCTTTCAGGAAAGAAAATTATTACTTGCTCAACACACAAATTAAAAAAAATTTAAAACATACATATCTCAACTACTTGGTGCCATCAACCATTTTCTCTCCTAAATTTGTACCTATGGCTATAGGAGTAAGTCTTACTTTTGTGTCCTAACAAAGCCTTCCAAAACATGCTTTCAAACAACCAGAAAACTTAAATTTGGGATCGTATGCAACTAAATAGAAAACAGAAAATAACACAAACAGCAATCACACAAAGAAAATAAAGCTTACATCCACAAGCAAAAACATCAAGAGAGATTTCATTGTAATTGAAAATAGAGATTACAATGAACAGTATGGTTACAAGAAAATTGAGAAACCCCCAAAACCCTTTCTTTCCATGGGTCGGATCCCAACCCCCAATTGGGTCATATTCGGGTTTTACTCAAGGTTACATCTCAGATTGAATTCAAGACATTAAGTGAACACTCTCCTTAAGCATGGCTTGCAAAAGAATAAGTTGAGGCATTGCTGCAACATTGAGAAATCTCTTTCATAATAAAAACATAATTCAAAATTATGAAGGGGGGAGAAATTTGATTAACGTACAACAAGATTTTAAGAGAGATCAATACAGAAAATAGCCAATGAAGGCATGATGACGATGAAGCAATTCAAATAATGTAGAACGTACCCTTAAGAAGAAATGTTCTTTGTCCCACTTCAACTACCATCATCAATAATTAATTCTCATCTAACAACGAATCATATACATTCTTGGTGGATGTATGGTAGATGCACCCCTCAACGATAGAATATTGCCTGTTTTGGTAGATGACAAGACATTGCACCAATAACTACCATGCTCAAACACTGGCCAAGGATTTCTCAATCTTGAGAACTTGATTGCTCATATCAACACAGTTCAAATTTCTAACACTTTAATGATGTTAATTGAAACTAATTTGTCTACAAGTTTATTATTATGAGAATAGTTTATTCTCTACAGCCCATATTGCTTCGATCTTATTCTAAGTGAGATACTACTTTAAAGCCAAAATCTCGGGGAGACAAGATCCTTGGAACATTTTGGGGCACATGTCTCACTTAAAGAAGATTGTGAACCATCATTGAATGAGAGTTTTCTGGGCCCAAATATCAACCTAATTGCATGGTCACAAAAGTGTATTTTTAGACTATTTATTGGATGGTGAGAAGAAATTGGGTAAACTCTATACAATAAGCTACAAATGATATGTTTTTAGGAATCATCAAGTCATGCATGTTTTAGGCACTTGCAAACATTGAGGTGGGACTCATTCATCGACAGGATCCTATCCTCTGAACTTGAGACACGTGGAAAATTATGGGTGCTCCAAACCTATTCTACAAAACTGAGTTCTTCAAAATCCATCTTTCACTTGCTAAAATCTAAATAATTGATTAATTTCTTTAACCAAGAATATTCAATTGATTCAGAATCCATTTTCACTTTCTAAAATCTAACCACTTAACAAGTTAATTTCCTAACCAAGAGTAATCAATCCAATTAAAAGTAATTAAAGTTTGTTATCTTCTGTTTTTCTATAACTAAACTAAATGTTTTGTATTTTAATTTAAGATGAAAGTAATAAATTATATTTAATGTCATTGGTCCTAAAATAATTTATTACAGCTTTTATGAAAATAACATCATTTATGCTATAACATTTTATTGTTGGATATCATTATAATTTCCTTTACAATATTAATTGATGATAAGAGAATGTACTCTTCTTAATAATGTCGTCCTTTACTCGGAATAAGGATGGCACTGGCTTTAGGTTTGAATATTAATAGTGGAACTGAAGGAGACTGATCTATGGTTATGATAAGCTCATTGAAAGGGGTATGGGAAGAGTGGCCCTGTAAAATAAAGATATGTACAGATGACTGCAAGAAATTTTTTTTATTTTGGAATTTTAGATTTAAAAAAAAAATTGAGCATATTAAAAACAATAATAAGAAAGCAGCTCATGATCATATAGCTAAATATGGGATAAACCAGCAAAGTACCCTGACTTGTAATAGGACTCTCTTTCTCTTAGTACTAGAAATTGTAATCACAATTTGCATATGCAATAAATTATATATTGGCAAAAAAGGAAAAAAAAAAACAATAATGGCAAGAAAGAAAGAAAAAAAAAAAAAACAATAATGGAAAATAAATTTTTTAGCTTCCTTGTTTTGAGCATCACCCGTGTAGTTAAAAACTTTATCGCTAGTTTTTAAATTTTATTTTATTTTTTCACATTTTTTTTCTTTTTCACTTTTGAAGTTTCTTGGTTGCCCGTTTTGTTAGATACCTTTGTATAAACACAAGCAGGTTGAAAATTTTATCATGTCATCAATATAGATATCACTATCCTTATTGTATAGGGTTTATTATCAAGATTGGGAACAACATTTTTTCTAATTTGAAACTGGCTGGCAATTGTTTCTCTGTTTTTTTCCTCATTGTATAATTTAGCTCTAGGAGGATGAAACTAAAAAAAATAAAAAACCACACTTTAAGGAGAGGAAATAAAACTTGCTTTTGAAGGCTTTAAAAAGAGTTGGGTATGAGTAGGTATTGTGTAAACTAGCTTACAAGTAAAGTTGTCCATATACAATTTAAGTAGAACCAATTAAGTATCATTTACTAGCCCCTAAAGATGGCATGACCTTTTGTTTCATCTCTTTCTTTTTCTTTTCTTTTTTTTTTTTTTTAATTTATAATCTTTTGTTACATCTCTTCAGTCTACTAGGAAGCATACCAAAGAATCTGCCTCCATTTCTCTAGTCTTCCTCCGCTCTTATCCGTAAGTTCTAATGGAAAGCCTAAGTGTTCGCACCCACCCCCCTACCTACAAACAATAATAACAAAGTAAAGAGGTGAGAGATCTCACATGACGTACAACACTGCAAAGTGCAAACACCTTGACACAGTCTCATTAATCGTTTTTAAAGAAAATAAATGGCATACCCACTAAATGGTCTTAAGTAGTAAAGGATAACGCATTCAAACTGATATATAATGGAGCCTAAATAAATGAAAGTCTTCTATGCGTTGTGGAGAAAGTGTATATATTAATATTGTTTGAAAATAAATACAAGAGAAACAAATCTCTATATGTTGCTGATAGTCTATGGTAGACGTAATAGAAGATAAGACTCCAAAATATTTTGAAAGAGCTTGAATGAGAATTCAAACTGATTTGTGCGAGTTTGGATAGAGTAAACTCTATCATGGCATTGAATGCGTTCGATTCGATCCACGGACGTCTCTTCTTGTAGATCATTTCCAACCATTCAGCACCATCTAATATAATGTAGACATTTAATATTCAAATGGTAGAAATGTTTTTATTTTTATTTTCCCAATTACTTGGGATCAGCTATCCATTCTATCTATATGGTCATACTACCATTATTCATAAATGTCTTCTCTTTTCTCACTACTTCAACCTCAATCAATTTTGGTGTCCCTTCTTTTTATTCCAATTTACATCATCTAACTCAAACCAATGGTAATGGTGAATCAAAACTACATTGAAAGACTCTCTCTCTAGTATCTCTTTTTTTGCAATTGTAAAACTGTCACATTTCATACGTCTACTACCAATACTGGTCATGCAATTGCTAAATTTGCATCTCAGCATCAAAGACAATTCTAATGGAGCATGCATCCTCCCTTTTGGCTTAAGGAGGTCCAAGCCTATGAAACACAGCTAATAAAGCAACTGGTTTCCTATTTTCCCAACTTATCTTCCCAAAAACCATCTCTCGCTCACTCTCTCTCTCTCTCTCTCTCTCTCTCTCTCTCTCAATGATGGTAGCAAAGTAACTGGCAATTCCCTCCCTTCCATCCTCCCACCCTATCTGGCAATGGGTTTCATCATTTTTTTTTTTTTCAGGCTTTATTTTTCTTTTTCATGATTTGAAACTGATTGCCACTTGATTCTCTTTTTCCACATTGTATAGTTTAGTTCTATAGCTAGGAGGATGAAACTGAAGGATAATTTCTTTTTTCACCTTTAATAAGAAGAAGAAGAAGAAAAGAAAACTTCCTTTTTAAGGCTTTAAAAAAAGCTAGGTATGTGTGCTTATTGTGTGAACCAGCTTATAAGTAAAGTTGTCCATATACAATTAAGTACATCCAATAAATTATCATTTACTAGCCCAAAAGAGCTGGCGTCACCTTAATTGTGTTAATCTCTTCTGTCGACTTGGAAGCATGGCAAGAATCTGCGCTCTGGCCATCCTCTATTTTTATCTGTTGGAGCTCACCTTTAAGTTCTAATGAAAAGCCTAAAGTGGTCACTCTGGTCCACCCACCCCCCACCTAATAAAAATAATTACAAAGTAAAGAAGTCAGATATCTCATATGATTTACAACACTACAAATACCTTGCCACTGTCCCATTAATAGTTATTAAAGAGAAGAAATCACAAATCCACCAAATGGCATGGTAGGGCTATCAACGAGCGGAGGTAGTTTGGCTTGGAACCTGAGCCTCGTTTGTAGCTTGGTGAGTCAAGCCTGAGTTTTGATTTAAGCTTGTTTCATAAGTGAGCCTGAGCCAAGTTTCATTAAACTCAACTCACTAAAAGCTCGGTTCATTAAGAGTTTGGTTTGGCTAATAATTTCATAATATTAATAATATATTGTGACAAAATTAATGTTCAAATAAGATAAATTAGACTATTAGACCATTTAGGATGTTATGCCTTTTTTATCTTATGACGAGCCAAGCTTGAGCCTACCTGCAAGAGTCCAAGTCAAGGTTAAGCTTGGCCTTCTTGTAGCTAGCCCAAGACGAGTTGGGCAAAACTTGGCTCAACTTGGCTCATTGATGCCTCTACCAAATGGTCAGTTTTTTTTTCTTTTTGGTAATGTCACATCACCTCCAAAAAGTGAATTGATCCCCCCCCCACCCTTTGTGGCCCTTAAGTGTTGCACAACGGGGGTGGCGTAGAGGATATCAGCCCGTCTATGTAAGGTCATATTGCCGTTAAATTACAAATGCTTGTCTCTATACTCACTATTTCAATCTAAATATTTTTTTTTTTTTACCCCTTATCACAGGCCAAATAAGTATAAAAAAAAATAAAGTGGAAACTAAGTGTTCGGGAGTCATGCGGTGGTGTTTCTCCTAGCAATCACCATTGGTGTACTAATAGCGAAAACCAGGGTTAAAAACATCTTTTGATTCTCAATTGAAAAAAAAAAACTTATAATTCGAAAAAGCTAAATTCATATATATATATATATATATATATATATATATATATATATATACCACAAGTCAGCCTGTCGTAGTTGTTATGGATTCACTATAGGAAACAATAACACAGTGGTTGGAGAACAAATCCCAGATATGGCTTAAAGTGTGGCATGCGTTTGCCTTTTAAGATCATAAAATAATGGGAGCAAATGTTCTATCCAGGGTTTTGTATGTTAAATAGGGAGCAAATGTTCATTTGAACACTTTTTAATGGTTTAACCCCGCACTTCCTATTATGGGGAGCAAATGTTCATTCGAATACTGTATTTAATGGTTTAACTCCCATTTTGTATGAATACCTATTTTATTATTGAAAAATTGTTTTTACAGTTTTAATCCTAACACTCAGCCCTTGAATGTAGGACATACAAAAATCCTGGACAGAACATCTGTTTCCCTAAAATGAGGGAGTCCAAACACTTCCTTTGTTTAAGAAGTGAGATATCTTTCTCAGAGGCTGTCAGCCAAGTTGAATAGAGAGTACGGACTGTCTGTCTCCAAGAGGAATGAGTGGCCACCCACATGCAAAAACAGCTAATATTCATGAACTCCCTTGTTTGCACGGACGTCACCAATAAAGAGAACGGCCCCGGTCGCTGCTTCACTTGACTGAACCGCGTGGGTTCATCATCTCTGACTGCCGATGGAACACCACACGGCACGTGAGACAATGTCCACTGTCCCTCTCCCTGTCTCAGACATGTTCCTGGGGACACGTGCGGTTTGCTTATCTCCCTCTCCACTCTCTATTTCTTGTTTATTTAAGCTTCTAACTCTGAGACAACATCATCATCAATATGCTTCATGCACACTTGTCATGATCGCTGAGTTGGACAGTCTTTGACTCTATTGCCGACTTGCCAACTCGTGGATGACTAATGGGTTTTCATTTTCTACTCCATTTTATTCCATTTGAAGCCCCATGGTGTCCTGGATTCTGGACAGAACATCTTTTCTGCTACTTAGAGTCCGGAGCAAATGTTCTTTCCAAGATTTGGTGTCCAGGATGGTGTCTTGACACTAGGGGATGAATGGAAACAAATGGGTGGAAATATAAAATTTTAACTTACTACATCCATTTTCTTGCACCTGTCATCCTCTAATGTTCTAGAGATCATCTTGGATGCTAAATCCTACGTAGAACCTTTTTTTTGTTTTTTTTTTTGCTTTGGATAATCGAGATATCCAAACCTCTTAGAGTACTTGACTAGATCTTTGAAGCATATGGATTCCCTGCCTCTTCCACACATCGGATAAATCGGATTTTTTTTATGTCAGACAAGTGGTTCCATGTGTGTGTTTCGAACTTAGGACCTCAGCTTCTTAAGGCATGTTCATGGAGGAAACATACATTTTATTCCGTTATCATCCAAGTAAAACAAAACAGCCCAAGTTGTGGCTTCTAAGAGGCTTTATGTAAAGAAAGAGGGAGAGAGCAGAGAAGGCAGCTTTTGCTGCTAAAGAAAGGGAAGAGGGATCAGTGTACACAGAGCGTCTGGTAGTAGTTTATGACTGAGTGAGTGAGAGAGAATTGAAACCCAATTGTCAGTTCAACTAATAACTGTCAGTTTTTAATCCAATAGAAGCTGTACACGTGTGTATGCATGTAAATGCTCACAACTGTTGAGAACACGACATCTCCTTCACTGGGTGCGTTCTGGATTTGTTGGTTCTCAAGAAAGAAAAAATAAAAGAAAGAAAAGAAGTGCTGTTTGGCGATCCCAAAGAAAAAGAAAGAGATGAATGTCGTGCTCAAATGTCCCAATAACAAGTGAGAGAGAGACACAGGAAAATTAATAATAATAAAAAAAAAGAGTGTGTTTTTTTCTTTTTGATGACAAAACATCAACAACAAAGGATCGGATCGCGTCGTGCACCTTTCTCTTTCTCCACGTCGATCAGTAGAGATGAGGCAAGACAAGCTCTCATGTTTCTGGCTGTCGCGTGCGTGCCTCATCACGTGCATCACATGCTTCCCCTCCCTCCTCTTGCCAAGTCCTCTCTCTTTTGAAAGCAAATGTTCTGTCCAGGATTTGGTATCTAGGATGGTGTCTTGAATACCAGGTGATGACACGTGGAAAAAATGGAGGGAAATTTGATATTTCGTCTAACCCATCTATGTCCAGGACAGAACATTTTCTTGTATCTTTCTGTGTCTTTAATGACTGTGACTTGGTGGGTCAGGGTCCCCACACCACTAACTGCCACTTGGAAGAATGAAGAGGCCTTTGATGACAAATCAAAGAGTCTTTATCACAAGTAATTGCCATGGCTCTACTACAAGCTAAATAGGGGAAGTGGGGCCTCCATGTTTAACAACGCTGACTTGTGGTAAATGTGTAGCTTGAATAATGAACACGGACACAGACACAGATCAGGGGTTGTAATGTCTCTATTTGCGACCCCTTTAACAAACGAAAACTTAATCTAATCGAGTCAGGCTACGAATCTTCTACGGTTAAATAAAATACCTTGGCGGGGAATTTTAAATTTTTTGCAGCGTACACTGAACACTACTGCTTACTTGTCGCCAGAATTTTTAATGGTAGAGGATCCTTTGCCAATCGAGTCCAAATGTCTTAAAAAGACACATTAGCAAGGAACCATATCCCCTGTACCACTTGTACCGTGTATCACATATACCACAAGACACAAGGGGGTGGAGCTCTTGCACTTTTTGGATGGGGGCCCCATCCATTTGTGTCTTGTGGAACATGTGCTACACGGTACGAGTGGTACAGGGTATATGGTTCCCATTAGCAAGGTTTGCTTGGTGTGAGAATAAGAGTTGGGTCAGCAGCCTTACTAGAAACATTTGTTTTTTAAAATGGAAACATATGTTCTGCGATGAAAAAGTGTGTTGAGTTTTGTCATGAATTTTAAGCTGACATGTGGTGTATTGGGTTAAAAACGTCTAAACAAGTGTTCATTGAAAAAATAGGTGTCCATAAAGAGACACCAAATTCAGAAACACATCATTTGTACTCAATCTCTGGTATGTCTATAGAAAATTTTCCATCTCAGACAATAATTGATAGGAGAAATAATGTTAAATACTCGAAAGATAACTTTGTACACAATCTTGAGATGCAGTATTAAATGAAAATCAATCAAACAAAAACACCATAAGAACATGTAATATATGTGAAAAACCCCAAATCAGGAAAAAACCACAAAACCATAGAAGTTTCACTCTACTGGATAAACAAATACTTAAAAAAACGCTTACAGCTCTAGTCATCAAAAAGTGCATATAAATACTCCCAAGGAATTTAGGGTTTGATCTACCACTACATAAAATGTATGATTTTGTTCTTCAGGCTCGACCAACAGAGTCATGACTTGATCACCCTCTTTGGATCATTAGTAATATCTGACTACACAAGATAACAACACCTGGGCTGGTATTATATACGGAAATTTGCTTTTCCTGATGTATTAGGATGACATCAGGGGGCTGAATATTAGTACCTAAAAGTGACTTTTACTTTTTGGGGGTTGCTTATCACTTCTCAGCACTGATGTATCCACCCCCTGATGCCATCCTAATACATCAAGAAAAGCAGATTTCCGTGTACAATCTTTTCCGAGACAAAGACTAGTTAACTGTCCCTGTCATTTTAGACTCTAGATGCTCCCTAATTGTACGGAAGGCGAACAATTCTTCTTAGTTCTTTTCAATCGTAATTGAAGGACTTGTTATGCAGTTCGGAACTTATCTCGACAAGTCTTTAACTTATTCTCTCGGTCTTAGAAGAGGGTGGCCCTACACAGTTAACGGTTTCCGATGGTCTATATTAGTTGACACTGGACCCACCCTAGAGGTGGGCCACTGGTTGAGATTGAATCGATTGGCTGATGTTCCAATGATAAAGGGTCATATAGTTTATCCAGTTTAACGAAGGTGACCGATGTTCCATTGATAAAGGTCCTTTGAGCAAATTCGAAGTGGATATAGATACGTCCATATTTGTATTCATTTTGGTTAATCAAATATCGGATGTAGATTCAAATATCTGTGCATATTTAAAAATAGGATTCATATTTGTTTATTTAAATGAATTTCATATATGAATTCAGATATATCTTATTACACTTTTATTAGGAATTTAAGTTTTTTTTTAATAAATTTTTTATAAATAAAAAACATATATACTTACTACAATACCCTTTTTAAATCTAAAATTTATCCATAACACCAAACCAAGATAACAAAAATGCATTTATTTGATTGTTTTTACTTTTACATTCAATTAGTTTATAATTAAATATTTATTAAACAAATCAAATATTAAATAAACCGGACATAGATGCATCTGTATTCGCCTTAATCGAATCGAGTAAGAATGCTTAGGCGGATGGTTGATAGCCCTAGGCCAGGGTCATTAATTTATCCAAAGCCACCTGAGATCTTTGTTTTAGACAAAAATATTTTTGTAGTCTTGTTATTTATTTATTTATTGTTTGGGGATAAATGGAGTCTTCTTGTTTGGGTACATGGAAACACATGTTACCGTCATGGATAAATTGTACTTTGTGATTGTGGAAAGGCTAAGAAAATTTTACCAACCTTGAAGACCTGCACAACTGTTGGGAGAGACAGCCAAGAGTAAGGCTATCAACCATCCATTTAAGCATTCGTATTTGATTCACATTAAATTAAATTAAGGTGGATATGGATGCATTTATATCCGATTCATTTAATTAATATTTGACTACAAACGGATCGAATGCACACACACACACACACGCACATATATATATATATATATATATATATATATATATATATATATATATATATATATATATATATATATATATATAT
>JAOXJP010227562.1:0-11281 GCA_025762735.1 Platanus orientalis | reverse complement strand
CGGGATCAGTCCCGGCCAATCCCGATCCGATCCGAGCCCGGATCGGCCGAGTTTTAGAACTATATCTAACACCGCTGGAGGAGACACCAGTTATGACAGTTTATGGTTTTAAAAGGACAAGGGACAGCAGAAAACCGAAAGGTCTGAGGTAGTTAGAAAAAGATTTTTGGTTTTACATGTTGACATAGAGTTATGGAAAAACCGTAGCCTTGCCGCATGAATGGTTGTGATAACGCTTGTATGATGGTGGCGGTGTTGATGATAATGTGATTTAACACCCTGACAGTTATAGGGCCATGAGTTTGCACCATAATGTTTGACACCCTGATGGTTATGGGGCCATAACTTTAGTGCGATGATTTCTGATTTTGACAATTTAGAACCCCTGATTAACTGTGACCATACATTGTACGTAGTTTATGCCTGACATCACATGTCCCTTTCTGATTATGAGCAATGTTTGAAAGACTTAAGAGGAGGTCAATCTGCTGAAGGGTCCGGGTCAACTCAATTTGGTTTCACTGTCAAGTTGAACCTGGTATATTAGGGACTATAAAATTTTACATATTGTCTTGCACAATCCATTCATTTTTCAAGTACCCTATTATCAGCTTGTTCATACCTCTCCTTCACTCCTTCATATAGCATGCCACAGTTGTGGGACCATGGTAGAAGAAGACATGTCCACCTTCCTCTCTCTCTCTCTCTCTCACTGTTTTTTTCTTTTTCTGATAATTATTCAGATCCATGATCATCGATCTCACTCCTTTTATCTTTTTCTTTTGAATATTGAATATCGAATATCTATTTTTCATTTAGAAGCACATGGAGAAATAGATCCCTAGTTTTCTCCTTTCTGTTTATTAGGCTTATTTTTATGTTGCACTGACCTGGCCAGGTTGCAAGAAGACTGTGTTACCCTATTTGCTAGAAATCCACCGGGGTTGAAATGGTTCAATCTGCTTCTTGAGTTTATTGGCTCAATTGTGGAATCCGACCTGTTTAGGAAACTGGGTCCAACCACTGGGCCCTGGCGAGAGTGGATTGTATCCGCTCCCCTTAACTCACGCTCTTCTCTGCCCCATGTCAGGGGGCGGGCACATCAGCACTGACAAGTGATTTTCACTTTTTGGGGGGGGGTGCATTTCACTTGTCGGCGCTGATGTGCCCATCCTCTGACATGGGGCAGAGAGGAGCGGATACAATCCATCCTTGGCCCTGGCTGGGTTTAAAAATGCTTTGAAGTCTTTATTGAATGCAAAGTAGTACTATTCATATTCCATTACTTTACTAGTTTTGTTGTCACTATAAATTGGAGAAAATAATTGAAGAGAGAGCACACACTCAAATGTCGTCAAAGGTTGATACTTCTTAGCTCTTACAAGGAGACAGAAGTACTAAGCTGTAATTAGGGCATTGTAAATTCATGAATCCTTGTGCAAGAAGGGTCTTTAAATACATTGGACCTTGACAGAGTATATGGAGTACATCTTCAATAAGGACATAACCAGAGTGTGTCAGTTAAGAATAATGATAAAATGTACCTCAAAGTGATCATTTCCAGTATATTGGTTCTCTTATCCATATGAACAGAGAGAACCGGGAAGTTGTTGCCAATAGAGTTAGAGCTGCACAATGAAAAAGTGCTATTTAGAGTGCTTGATGGCTGACCATACTGGTCAAATTGAAGGGAGAATTTGTGTAATTTGATGCTAACACCATAGTTGTAGGGAAGATTGACCCAGGGTGAGAAGCTCGTTTGGGTAGCCAATTCCATTCTGCTTCCCCAAATACTGGGAAGCGTGAGGGAAGCTTTTATGAACCGCATGGAAGGAATTAGGGAAGCAATTTTGGGAAAGAATGGAAGTGTTTGGAGAAGTGAGTGAAAACGTATAGAAAAGTGAGTGGAAGTGTCTAAGAAGCGATCCGAAAAGTGAAATTATTTCTTTTTAGTGTAAAACCTTTGATATTGTAGGGAAAAAGAGATTTTACATTATTTTATTCCAGTCCAATAATATAGATTCAAATCCGATGGTTTTCATACAAGTCTTCCATAGGCTAACTCAAAGATACCTAATTATCTACAAAAATTTAATTTAAGGTAAAATCTAAGGTATGGTTCATATACTTTTATAAACTTGAGCACGTAATAAAATAATAATTATTACCTTTATATGATTATTAAATATTCTATTTTTGTGAATACATATATATTGATTCATATGTTATAATTTTTTGTTACTTGCATAGTATGGTTTTTACAACCCCAAATAGTTGGGATAAGGCTGTTTGTTGTTGTTGTTGTTGTTTGCATAGTATGGTTTTTAATTACTTCATTCATTTTATTGTATTGAAATTGTAGATATTGATTGTAATTTATTGTAGTTTTACTTATTGATTATAGAGATATTGTTATTTACCTCCCATTAGTATCACCTGTTAACATATTATTTTCATTTTATTTCATAGTCATTTCATATATATATATAGATATAGATAGAAAATTGCTTCCAAAATGCACTTTACTCACTTCCCAATCACTTCCTGTGCACTCTCCAGTCGCTAATTGTTTCTCACTTTTCATTTTCCAAAGATTTATTGAGCCTTGCTTCCCGCTTCTTTGCTATGTTCATATGATGAGCACACTTTGTGCAGATTTTTTTATTTTGGAAGAAGATAAGGAAAATATATTAGAAAAGGGAGTAAGAAACAGAAGACAGAGAAAAGGTTGTATGAGAGATATGAACTCCCCAAGGCTGAGAGAAGGAACCCCAACCCAGTTACATAAAAACAATAGCTACCCAACTGAGGACCCAATCATGAGACTTTACATCAGAAAAATTCCGAGAAGAAGACATCCAGCAGTACAAGGTCAAGGAGTATTCTTGGATCCAGCCCACTGGGATGCATAGTCCTTGAAGATGCGGGCATTTCTCTCCCTCCAAAGGCACTAACTGAAGCAAAGGGAACAACGCAATCAGAATGATTGCATTGTGGGCAATCTAAGAGAATCTCCAGTGAGTGAGATGACTCAAATATGTACAATGGAGACCAATGACTACAGCAATGAGGTGTGTGTTGGTGCAAGGTTGAAGTTTAAAAGGATGGTAAAGCCAGAAAAGATTTGGATTGAAGTAGTGATAAAAAAGATGCATGCTTTAACAGAATATATAATGGTAGAACAGGATTAGTACTGCTGACCCTAAACAGTGGGGGTAAGATATTGATCATAAAATGAATGGAGAAAATGAGATAAACAAGTTTCTGTAATTGTCTTCACTGCCCTTTACAGTAGACCATAAGTGTACAAATGCACACACACTCGGACATGCATTTATAATTTTACTGTTATTGGTACTGGGAACAGTCTGCTGTTTTGTTGTCATATATAAGCCATTGGTGCCGGCAGTGGTGATAATATTCTAGATTCGTCAAAGAATTGCAACGTCATTCTTCCATTCCATTCTCCACTCCATCCTTGTGTATTAATACTGACCTTTTCCTTTTTGATTACTGTTGGCAGATTATTAACCGGATGTTGGGTCCCATCTCTCGATTTAAAGATGTGATTGTCGGTGGCCACCGCCGTGGTTCTGCTATCAGGGGCAGTGCAGAGCATTAGGATGATGACAAAAAAACCAGGGAGGGGTTGTGGTCTGCTATATATACCGGGTTTAAGATACAATGACATGCTATATTCTTAGTTTGCTTCTTGTGCTAGGAGGTATCTTTATTACAGTCCTTTCTGAGTTGGAAATGTTGAAAAATATGTATTTTATTGTGTGATCTGAGTTACTGTATATATCTGTTCCTCCATTTGTTAGTATACCAAATAGCCAATGGACAAAAATCGGGTTCAGGCTAGCATTTTGAACCAAATGGACTGGTCCATTCAATTTGGATGTTTAGTAGCTTCCCTCGGTGGTTTACCCAACATTATACCAAGAACCTTTTTCTAGTTTTAGTTCTCCCCGAGTCCTTACAGTGTCTAGTACTGCTAGGATGTGAAAAAAAAGGGTTGGGTTAGAGCTTTTGTCATGGAGATTAATAGGATACACTGAGGCTCTATGAGCATGAGTGTATGTAAAAAATCTCAGCCACTTCGGGTCTCCAGTAAGAAGTGTTATATAGTTTGATCAACTTTTTTTTTCTCAATCTAATTTCTTAATAATTAATCTTAATCTTTTGTAGTGTCAAAAAAATTAGAATAAATTATTTTATTTTTTCATTATTCAAGCCAAAGTTCATTGCACGGAAGTCACCAAAGTCCTCAATTAATAATGTCCTTTACCTTGGATTTGGTTCGACCCTTAAAGTGAGCCTAAGGTGAGACTGACACATCAGAGCCGAAAAAGTGATTTACACTTTTCGAGGTGTTTTTCATTTTTTTGGTGCTGATGTGTCAGCCCCCGACGTTGGTCTCACCTGAGGCTGACCTCAGGTAGTCTTACCAAATCCTTAGGGAGTTATCTTGGTAGGTAAATACATGTGGATGTTAATCATAGAGTTCTTCATTTTTATACTATTATTAATATTATCATTTGATTAATCGCCATGAGTGTAGAATTTTATCATCAAGATTATGTCTTAACTTGCAACTCACGTTGTAGTCTCCATTCAAGAGATCTTTTCGACCAAAGATTAGCAGCTTACTTTTCTTTAATGTTTTTTTTAAGCATTTAACAAGAATCTTGATTAGCGTCATTGTTTTGATGCAATGATAGCAGCTTGGGCTGTCCAGTTTTCAGGGCTGTCCAGTGTGAAAACGCAGGTTCAAGTCTGGTGAACGGCCACTTTGTGCAGAGAGTGGATTATATCAACTCCTCTTATTTTATGCTCCTCTCTGCCCCCTGTTAGGGGGGCGGGCACATCAGCACCGACAAGTGATTTTCACTTTTTGTGGGGGTGCATTTCAAATGTCGGCGCTGATGTGCCCTCCCCCTAACAGGGTGCAGAGAGGAGCATAAGATAAGAGGAGTGGATACAATTCACGATGCTTTGTGCGATATAGTCAAAGGTTAGGTCTGTATCCTGTCCACCCCTCCTAACACCTTGTAATTACTAATTATAGGACCGACACTGGATAATGACTTTATTTAACAAGAATTTTTAACTCCTTGTTGGAATTGAAGTAATTTCATCTTCCCTCTTAAACATTCCAGCTTCACCGAATACAGATAGATGACTTGTGGAGCGATATGCAAGTGGGTAAGGCACTTCATATGCCGATATGCATAATAACACATGCTTCAACCCTTGTTTCAGAATGTGGAATTAAGCCAAAAAATAAAAAAACTGAAACATTTGGAGACAAAACTAAGCCATTGAAGCACCAGTTCTGATATGACAAGCTCTGATTTGGGATTACAATGAAGCTCAATTAATTGCAGGTTAATTATACAATCACAAGCATTGCTTGAATCCCCGTCTCAGCATGCAAGTTCATGAACGAATTGATGAGTGTGGAGCAAAACTTAAAGAACGCATTTGAAGCTCAAATGCTTACAATAGAGGAAATATGTGAGCATTTTTAGAGAGAGAGAGAGAGAGAGAGAGAGAGATTTTAACAATTGCACATGGGGTTATTTACGAGTCGAGCAGGTCAAAAGCTTAAACAAGCTAAGCTTAAGCTTTGAAAAGTCCTTAATGAGTCTGGGCCAGACCTTTCCAAGACCATGAGCCTAAACCAACTACGCAAAGATTGGCTCAACTGGGTTACTTTACAACCTAAAGTCCATCCCAACAACATTATCTTATATGATTACCCAAAAACAAAACAAAAAAAACCCAACAAAATCTTAAAGTCTACACGATTGAATTCAATGCCATCTAATTTAGCAAAATTAAAATCACCACGGCCAATTCCATTTCAATACAAGCGTCAAAAGAATGGAAACATCAAAGTTCTAGGATAAACTATAAGTGGTCATCCTTTTTTTGTTGACATACCAAGCATTGACTTGGAAGTTGCGTGTGGTTGGAATAAATAGATCTTCACACAATCTTTTGATTCTTTGCTTTTCCTCTTTTCCTTCTTTTGGGTAGGCCATCTAATTCTTTTGATAATGAATTTTCCTTTCCACCAAATTGCTACGTCTTCATGTAATAATGATGCCCTTATTATCCCATTATCGCATTTTCTTATCTTACAAAAAATGTGATGATATAAGTATGATTTGCAAACAAAAGGTGGATCCAATTTTTTTTTTTTTAAGCGTTGCTTTAATTGAATGATTGGGCTAGAAGCATTGTATGCTTTTTCTCTAGAATTCGAATCATCTCCAATCAAAGTCGGACCAGGGAGATGTCATGCCATTACCAATCCAGCGTCGAACTTAATACATTTTGGTAAATAAATATGGGTACTAATCTTCTTTTTCTTCTTTTTATTATTATTATTATTTTTTATGATAAGGGTGTTTATCTAGTGTATATTATTATTAATACACTCCCATTTCCTGTTTAGACACCCTTTATCAAGCATCCTGGGGCGCATTGATTGGAGATTATTCAAACTTGTTTATCTTTCGATGCGATCAACCTGGGTGAACTTAACTCAGCATACTGTCCATTCATATTGGAGATGATGTGAACTCACAACGAGGGCAATCTGAGTATAACCCTTGGTATTTATTATTATTATTATTATTATTTTGGTAAGTTTCTCGTGATTTTCCTCAACATTACATCTTTCCAAAGCAATGATGTCAGTATGCACTTTCGGGTTTAATTTAGTTAATAAGATGACTCCATGCGCTAAAACACGCACAAATACACACTTAAATCATCGTGTTCACATGCAAATGCGAATGTAACGAAGTTATTATTATTATTATTATTTTTCCTCCTAATGAAAGTAAGAAACTAAAATGATAGTTTTGCTTGTCTCGTTACATCATCTTAAAGACGGGATACACAAACGAATATACAAAAAGAACAATACATAAATCTTTAATCACACATCATATATTGAAACACACATTAGAGGGCTTGGCTTAGGTACGGAAATCGGTTTTTCCTGATGTATTACAATGACATCAGGGGGCTGCCACATCAGTGTCAAAAAGTGACTTTCACTTTTTGGGGGGTGCTTATCACTTTTCAATGCTGATGTGTCTACCCCCTGATGCCATTGTAATACATTAGGAAAAGGTGATTTCCGTACCTAATCCTTTCCGCATATTAGTGTACAATTACCAAATAATCACCGTAGGATGGCTACCTCCTACGCAAGGCATGGTTCCCACTACATGTTGGGTTCACGAGTCACACATCACATGACAAAACCCCTATTAAGTTCCTAACAACACAACTTATTAAGCACATGACCTTTGATGACGAGTCATAACTCATCCTGAAAACCTGATTCCAATTGTTAAGGCAATGTTTGGCAACACTCCAAAAGAGTGACTATTGGATTCTTCGTTCCAAAAAATTTAAAATTGTCAAAAATATCGTTTGATAACATTAGATTCTTTCTATGGATTCTATTCTCAAAATCCATTTTAATCATTTTTTAGAGAGTTAAAAAAAATAGTTTTGCTAATTCCAGTTTCTGATTCTTTTCTTTCCTTTTTGGCTGATTCTTCTCTTTTCTTTTTATTTTTTTTGGTTGATTCTACTGTTTCATCTTCATCAAGATTTCAATTTTTTTTAAAAATTGCTGAACCAAACGCTTTTCTAATACTAGATTGGAATCCAAAGCATGCATTTTTTTTTTTTTATAAAATCCAGAATCAGGAATTTAGAGCTGAATCTGTAGAGGGCTACCAAACGCAGCCTAAATGTGTGATTTTTTTTCCTCCTAAAACAAACAACACCTATTTGACACATGTGGTGTGCGGGTGTGTCTTGTGTGTAAGACCAAAAACCTGGCTAAACAACCCTATGGAGGGTCAGCGTGTGAACCCATCATCCATGACATGTTCTTGAGGATGTGCTCTTTGTCCCTCTCTCTCTCTCTCTCTAACCATTAGCTTTATGCCATGTGGACCCACAGAAAAAGAAATAGGGGGAACAAAAATTATGGTTCTTAGACTAGACTTTTGTTACATGAGTTGCAAGAATGGACATTCAAGACAAATGAAATTTTATGAAACACATGTAAAAGTTAGTAATGGTAGAATCCTAATGAAATGTAAGAATTAGTGGGTACAAAAATTAGGGTATTGAGACTATCCTTTTGTCACACGGGGTGCAAGTATGGACCTAGAAGGTGAGGTGAACCTTGAAAACAAATAAAGTTGTATGAAACACAGGTAGACGTTAATAAAAATAGAATCTTAGTTAAATATAAGAATTAGGGGTAACAAAAAATAGGGTTTTGAGACTATTTTTGTGACAAGGGGTGCAAGTGTGAACCTAAGTGGTGAACGTTGAGAAACATGGAGTTTTATGAAACACATGTAAAAGGTTAAAAAGTTGAATCTTTAATGGAAAATAAGAAATAGGGGGAAAAAGTTAGGGTTTTGAGACTACCCTTAGGTTTTATTTTTGGGTAATAGACTACCCTTTAGTTATATGGAGTGCAAGTGTGGACCTCAAAAGTGAACCTTGAAAACAAATCAAATTCTATGAAACACATGTAAAAGGTTATAAAGGTAGAATCTTAGTGAAATCTAACAAAGAGGGACACCAAAAGTTAGGGTTTTTTTTTTTTCAAACTTTTTGGTAATAAAAAATTAGGGTTTTGACATTAGCTTTTTGTTACGAATCACTTATAAAAAAATTAATAAAGATGGAATCTCTTAGTGAAATACAATGAGATATGTAAAAATTAGAAACCCTTTTGGTTCCTTTTAAGAGGGGAAAGGGTAGGCGGCTGCTGTGTTCCTTTCTGCGGAAACTTGGTGGCAATGAGGCCAAATGGGGAAGTTGGACTCTGACAATGGGACATCGTTGTCAAGAGTCATAAAGGATACTCGAGAGACAGAGAACCAACCGTGCAAGTTAGTTTAAGTTAGGAGAGAATTTATGGGACGACAGCCTTTATCTTACGCACGAGGCGCGCGCGTTAACGGCTCAACAAGTGGGTCAGCACACGTGCACATATTAATATCTCTATGACGCTAGCTCTTTTTATTTTATTTGACAAAAAAATAGTAATTAAATAGTTGCCCTTGATAGACTAAAATAGCCTTATGAATAAGGTTTTTATTCAGGGCTTGGGACCAACAGTCCCAAATATATAAAACTATTAAATACAAATATTGATAGGAATCATTTCATACGTTCCTCTTGATTGAAATAAAGCATGGGCACATTCCCTTAAAGAATTTCTTTCATTCTTGGTATGGAATTTCTAGTTGAATGAAATTAAGTTACCACTCCTTGGGAAAAAGAAGAAGAAAAAAAGAAGAAGATGAGAATGAATTAAAAATGCAAATAATTATATAATTTTTTTTTTTGCAGTTAAGAACAAATCATGTAAAATATATTTATCTATGTCACTAAAAGGAAAAATATTTATTTATTTTGATATGGTCTTTTTTTTATATATAAGTAATTATAGGTGAAGAAGGATTTGAACCCAAGTATGTGGTACAACAACACCCACAAAGTTTACCAATTTAACAAGCTGACATCTTCCATATGGTCGTTTGGATGAGGGTGGATTGTATCTGCTCCTCTTATTTAATGTTCTTCGGGGGTAAGTACATCAGCGTCAACAAGTGATATGTGCCCCCCTTCCAAAAAAAAAAAATACTTGTCAATGCTGATGTGTTCACCCCCATCAGGTGACAAAGAGGAGCATTAGTTAAGAAGAGCTGATACAATCCATGCTCCTTTTAGACCCACCACTTAGATATAGAGAGGAATAAGGAATTTGCACAAGACATAGGAGGCAGTAACTAAACACAACAAATTTTCACCCAAGGGGATTTGACCCCAAACTCTTTATAGAAGGTTGATGCCATAACCACTTGAACGTTGGTTATCCCATAGGTTAGCTATAAGGCTCTTGTTTCATTATTTCTCTCTATCTATAATTATATTACCATTAAATTGCAGACATCCATGTTCTCTCAATACTTCAACTTGACTACTTGATGGCAGCTATATTAATCATGTTCCACCATTCCACTCTATTTGGTATAATTGTTAATTCAAGCATTGTTGTTGACTACTTCAACTTAAGTATAATTGTTCATTCAGGCATTGTTGTTGACTACTTCAACTTAAGTTAATCGTGGCATTGTTATTGATCTCTGCCTTCTCATTGATGCAGTTATTGGTCTTTAATACAGCATCTCACAAGAAGCTAATAAGAGGAGAAAAAAATAATATTTATTATATGAAATAGCTAGCCCAAATAGAAATTAGGAGTACTAAAAAAAGAAAAGAAAAAGAAAAAAGAAAAAAAAACTCCAGGAATACGATAGGGGGTACATGTGTAAATTCCTTTTTTAATAATAGCCGACAGAAATATTTTTTTCCGGGCAAGAATAGACTTTTTAGAGAGAGCAAGTACCTAGAGAGGGAGCGGTTTGATTTTTCTGGTCATCTATATTTGTCGCCATTTCGTACTTTCTTCTCCTCGAGTCTTCTCTCCTCCCTCCCTTCTTTACTTATTCCTGGCGAGATTTGAAGACGGTAGCAAGAAGAAAGAACGATTTTTTTGAGAAAATTTAGGGTTATTCGATCGAGAGAAGGAGCGATGAGAGGTTTAAATAACAGTGTGGAAACTATAAATGCTGCTGCGACTGCGATCGTCGCCGCCGAGCGTCGAGTCCAGCAATCTTCGGTTCAGGTAAATCACTTGATTCATCCATTTTTCTATTTTTTTAATATTTTAGTTATTTTTTGATTAATTTATGTACTTGAATTTCAGTTATAGGTTTGTGGTATTCATTTGAGATTCAGGATCTGTTGAATTTCAAAGTTTGTGTTCGTTGTTAGAGTAAATTTTCTTTTTCATTTCCTGCTCTTTCTTTGCGAATCTGAGATCTAATTGAGGGTGAATAGTGAATAGAGAATTTCTTGATTTGGTTGAGTTTTGCTTTGATTTGGTTTCTAGTTTGATTGGTTTTCTCGCTTTGTTTCTTCATTTTCTGTAATCTTTTGAAGGTTGACTTGTGTTGCAGAGAATGTTAATTCTTTTGACTCTAGTAGATTTGGAATTTAATAGTTTGTGTTAGCGAGCTCAGGTTTCATGGCTGTAGATAGTTCCTCTGCTTTAATATACCTGGTGCTGAAACTATTCCAGAATCAGTTAGTGTTTGTTGTCCATGAAGAACAGTAACTGTTAGATCTCTTATGATATTTTTTCCCTGTTAGTGGT
>JAOXJP010227561.1:0-11281 GCA_025762735.1 Platanus orientalis | reverse complement strand
AAGGTTGTAAGAAGTGATTTATCAAAAAAAAAATCAAAGAAATCGGTGCACAAGAGAGCAAATTGAGAAGAAATGAAAAAATGGGCTATACGGCGTCGATTTCTATTTACGGGCCGATCCTGAGTCCGGATTGGCCGATCCAGGGTATGGATCTCCGGATCGGGCGATCCGCCAATCCAGACCCTGGATCGGCCGATCCTTTGCCAAAACCAATTGTCATCCAAACTCGGGATCGGTCCTGGCCGATCCCGATCCGATCCAGGCGATCAGAACCCGGATCGGATGAGTTTTAGAACCATGCACTCCATTGCCAATCAGTGCCTGACATGTGGCCTGACAAGGGTGTTTGAGTCAACACACATGGGTAAAAGGAGGACATTTTGATAAATACACAATAGATAAGTATCTGTCTATTTATAAATGCACCCTTTGTCAGACACCATGTCACATCCTAAGGAGAGACTGGAGTGGTACCTGTCCATTCACACTGGAGATGATGTGAACTTGAGAATGAAGAGGAAGAAAGAAAGAAATAAAAGAGTGATGAGTGACATCGGGTCCAGGCACGAGTTCCAGAGGAGGTGCATGAGGGATATGGTCATGCTTTGGTTCCATTAGAGTTTTATTTTGTTTTATTATGTCTCTTTATGTTTCTTGTTGGAGGGGGAGACATGTTGGTGAGGGTAGTATGGTTTTTAGTAGTTTATGTAGGGTATTTTCATTATTTCTTGTAGTTGGAGGGTATTTTGGAGATGAGACATTACACATAGGGGTTTTTTTTTGTCTAGTTTCTATTTTATTGTTATTAGACTTAGCCATAGAGCCTATTTATTGCTCCCACAACTTGCTCTCTCTTATGATGAATAATGTTTTTTGAAATTTGTGTTTCACAGTTACTGCTCTTCTTCTTCCTCTTTGTTGCATTTGAAGAATCCTAAAACCCTGGAATGAGACTAGGGCCCCACCTAGTTTAACGTTGGTGGTGGAGGCCACTCCCTCCCCTCAAGTTAAAGGCTCCTATCCCCTTCTTCTTTATGTTTACACCCTTTTATTGAAGTTTATTAGTGTTGAAAATCATCTACCTGTAACAGATTCAACACAAATTCGTCATCTTCACAATTTGGAGCAATCTAGTACCTCCTGGAATTCCTTTATTGCTGGACGACACTCACTATGCTTACCCCCAACTGTAGTTTATAGTTTTGAAGAAGCTATGCCTATTGGACTTGGTGCCAGGCGTGAAAACCTACTACAGAGAGGTTTTGGAAGATCTCCGACCACTCCCAATCTTCTAGGGCTTCGAGAGATTGGAGTTTTCTAAGGTGAGATACACTCTAGGTGACAGCAATGAGTAATTTCCCTCTCAAAAGATTTGTCAAATGTAAGCCACAAATTGGAGTTGTTAGAAGCTAGCGGTAGACCCTATTCTGGACCGATTTCACGAGAATCACCACATGCCCTTTCCTCTTCGATTGTCTGAGTTAGTCATTGCTTCCAGGGAATCCTCAAGCCTGTACGATCCACTCTAGGCATCTTTTGCACATCAACAAGCTAATTTGGATCCATTCCAAGTAGGTTACTCCAACTCAGGTGTGAAACTAGCTTCAAAAGCTTCTTCATGATATTGTCTCCTAGATCCTCCCCATTAAGGCCTTGCTCGATTAGACTCTCTCAGGGTGTGACAGACCCTTGGGCAATCCTAGATAGTGGACCCTACCTGAGAAAAAAAAATTAATAAAAAGATACTTTCTCCAGGGGTTGGCGGCACTAGTGCAGCGAGAGTTTTTTTTTTTTTGAAATTTTGGAGACTCCCCAAAATTGATTCCTGGACCTGGAAAGTGACTGCAATCTTTCTCAGCATCATCAAGGAAGCTTTCTACATCAGATTCAAGTACTAAATCTCCAGTTTTGGTTCTCTTTTTGAATCCCAAAATTTTAGGGACTTTTAGCATATTTGGCATAAGGCCTGGATCTAAGTTTTTTTTTTTTGGTCTAAATTGATTATCCCTAAATTCTCAGTATTGATTAGAAATGTCATAGAATTCATTTTTATCTATTCATACCTTCTCTATAGGGTTATTCAAGCTGCTTCCCTTGACCTTAGCCTAAGTTAGGTTTCTTGGGGAAAATTTTCAATCATAATATTTATGGCGTAAGCCTAATCCTAATTTCTTCTTGCTCCAAAATAACTCAATAAAAAAAAAAAACGTCACCATTAGGTCTTTGATTATTTATTTTGTAATCCCTAATTCTTTTGTTGCATATGAATCTAATTTAAAAATTGTCCGAATTAGCATGTAACTTGTGATTAGGAATCTCAGTTATTTTTCTTTATTACTTTTATCAATTTTATTCCTATCTCTTGAACACACTCACTATCCTACATGCATGTTGCATCAAAGAGAGAAGAAAGAGATAGGAAAGAGAGGGATATACTTACTCGTGTAAGAGAATGTAAGGAAGAGGAGAGAAAATTGAAGAGTCTTCGACTTCCACCCAAAGAGGAGAGGGAGAGAATTGGGTCGCAACCCACCACACACACATGCATGCACTTCAATTTTTTAAAATCATAATTCACTGTTTTATTTCTCAAATTGTATAGCTTTTATATAGGCTTTACAAAAAAAAAAAAAAATGTAAAAAGAAAATTCCTAAATACTAGGACTCTATTTTGACTCAACTTCCTAATCTAAAACAATTACTAAAAGCACAAGAGTCCTACCTTACTAAAACTCCTAAAAGATAAGATTCTATACCAAAACAAACAAACTCCTAAATTTGTAAATTTCTAGGGGCTGTCGACTAGGAAAGTTAGGCCCCACTTTGACCCCTTTTAGAATTCCTAATTAGACTTAAATAAGGGGCTATACGAAAAGCTGTATATGGGCCCCATTTTGACTAAAAAGAATCCTAAAACTACCCAATTTATGGGCTGTACGACCATAGCTGTGGGCCCCATTTTTTTTTTTTGTGGCTGTTTTAACATTCCAAAATTAAGCCAAAAACAAGTTGGTCATGCACTACAAAATCCCTAAATTTAATGACACTTTGCCTTGTTACATCAAAACTCGTCTTATTGATATCATGCTGCATTGTACCACCTCTCTAGTGCTTGAAAACATTCCCCAGTGGCATGAGACTTTGTGGAAGTCGATTGTGGCATATATGTTCACATGTACTATGGGTGTTTCTTCTTTCTTGTTGGTAAACCCGGGTTACCCTGTGACGGTATGACTATCGTGTTCTATGGTTGTTGTGTTGTGTTACTATCGAGGATTTATTTCTGTTGTGATGATGCTTGGCTGAGTTTTGAAGTTCTGTGATGCTGATTTGGTAGTTTATTGGTAATTTTTGGCTTCCATTGTCTTTGTCCCCTGTTTTTGATGTAGCACAATAGCTCTGATACCAAAATTGATGCAACACAATAAAGAAGATACCAAAAATTGATGTAGGATGATCCCAAGGAATTTAAATAATTGCTCAACTAAGATGGAGAAGCAAAATAGCTCAAGAATAGGATTAAAATCATACAAGTAGCCACTAAAATAATCGAAATCAACAATTAGAAATATAAAAAGGGAATATAATGAATTAGAATAATAGAGGAGAAAAAGATGAAAAAATAAGCCCAATGGGCAATTCTGAAATTTTTGGGCAAAACCCACAAAATCACCAAAATACCCCTGGTCGTTCGTTAGAAAATTACAAAGGTTTTTAGATATTTTCTGATGCGCACAAGGGTTCTACAGATAAAATTTCAGGTCAAACGGACCAAATTTGGTTAGTGAAATTATATACATATTAATCCGACTTGAAACTTGAGCAAGAACACACAAAATCTGGTAAACATATTTTGAAATTAAAGAGAGAGAAAGGGGATGAAGATGGAAAAGGGAGGGTAAGAAGATAGGGAAGATGATGGATGGAGGGAGGGTGAGAGGTACTCACGTGTGTACCTTGGTCTGTTACAACCCACATGGAGAAAAAGGAGAGCTTAGGAGATAGCATCAAACCCTTGGAGAGGAGAACATGGCCACAACCATACCTTGGCAAACCACTCAATAATTTAATACAATTCTTAAAATTCTTCATTGTAACATATGGTGGAGGGGGTGTCTTTAAATAAGCTAACAAAACTCAAAATAATAAAAACTTGCTTAAAATAGAAACTTCCAAAAAACTAAGTGACTTGCTAATCAAAATTTCATGAACTCTGAAATTTCTAAATAATCAACTTTTTAAAAATTTAACTACTAAAGACTAGGAAACAAAGTGGTTGTTTAGTAGCTTGTGTGGGACCCCCTTTATTGACTTTGGAGCCTCATTAATTGACAAAATAATGAGCTGTATACTAGTACACAAAATTCCCTACATTGCCCTTTTCTTTTAGCCTTATAACATAAAACCCATGCATAGAAGAAAGCCTAAACTACCCTTGGCATAGGAGGCCTTATTACAAAATTATCCCACTCCTGAACATATAACATAAACCCATATATTGCACACAACTTCAACCTTGTTCTCTTGTGTGGAGGAACATACAAGAGCCTCATTTCGTTGTCTGCATCATTCTCCTAGGGTGGGAAGAAATTCGTCATCGAATTTGGAACTATCTACCTTCCATCATAGCTGATTGTTAATAGTCTTTAAAGAATCCGTAGTAGAGGCGGAAATTGGGGGGGGAGAGGACCTAAGATTGAAGTCTTGCATGTGCTATCTTGCTTGATTTGATTCTTTCATTCTTGGGACTGCTTCTTGGACCTCTTCCTGGCAATAACACTAAAATCTTGTTGCTTCTTGGAAAAGTTTGGCTCTTGGGCTTGATTTGATACATGACTAGATGTAGTGGAATGGATGGGAATATGCATGTCACACCATTCTTTTCCTTGTCAATTGCTTTGCTCATGATTGGGGTCGACATTAGAAAAATAGAGACAGATAGAGTTGATGAAAGTTTCGAAATAACCAATTGTATTTTTTCCAACTCAACCTCAATAGAATTCGTATGCGAATCCATAGTGCGGTTTATTCCCTCATTTTTTTGGTGATTATGAACAAGTTGGGAAGCAATATAGGCTTTGGTGGGTGCCATGGAAATAATGTGAAAATTCAACTAGGTAGGAGAAGGAAGGGCCTCGGCTAGATAAGAATTAACTGGAACTGGCTCTAATACCAAAATTGATATAGCACAATAGCTCTAATACCAAAATTGATGCTGCACAATAGAAAAGATACAAAAAATTAATGTAGGATGATCCCAATGAATTTAAATAATTGCTCAACTAAGATGCAAAAGAAAAATAGCTCAAGAATAGTCATACAAGTAGCCACTAAAATAATCGAAATCAAAAATTAGAAATATAGGAAAGGGAATAGAATGAATTAGAATAGAAGAGGAGAAAAAGATGAAGAAATAAGCTTAAAGGGCAATTTTGGAATTTTTAAATAGAACCCACGAAATTACCAAAATACCCTTGGTCGTGCATTTGAAAATTACAAAACTTTCTAGATATCTTCTGACGTGCACAATTTCTACTATTAAAATTTCAAGTCAAACGAACAAGATTTGGTTATTGAAATTATATAAATATCAGTCCCACTTGAAACTTAAGCAAAAACACACAAAACCTAGTAAGCGTATATTGAAATTAAAGAGAAAAAGAAAGGCGATTAAGATGGGAAAGGGAGGGTGAGAAGATAGAGAAGATGATGAAAGGAAGGAGGGTGAAAGGTACTCACATGTGTACCTTGGTGTGCTACAACCCATGTGGAGAGAAAGGGGAGCTTAGGAGATGACATCAACCCTTGGAGAGAACATGACAACAACCACACCTTGGAAAACTACCTAATAATTCAACACAATTCTTAAAATTCTTCACTGTAAAATATGGGGGAGGGGGTGCATTTAAATAAGCTTACAAAAGTTAAAATAATAGAAACTTTAAAAAAACTAAGAAACTTACTAACCAAACTTTCTTAAACTCTAAGATTTCTAAATAACCAACTTTTCTAAAATTTAAACTACTAAAGCCTAGGAAACAAAATAGTTGTGTACTAGCTTGTGTGGAGCCCCTTTTGTTGATTTAGGAGCCTCATGAATTGACAAAATAATAAGATGTAAGCACACAAAATTCCCCACATTGCCATTGGCTTTTAGCCTTATTACATAAAACCCATGCATAAAAGAAAGCCTAAACTACCCTTGACACAAAAGGCCTTGCTACAAAATTATCCCACCCCTAAATACCTAACCTAAACCCATACATTGCACACAACTTGAACCTTGTTCTCTTGTATGGTGGAACATACAAAAGCCTCTTTTCGTTGTCCGCATAGTTTTGGACTGCTTTTGTGAATTTTTGAACCCCTATATTTCATGTTCATGTGATTAGCAGCTCCACTACTTGTTATTTTGGTGGATCAGTAGGTGTATGGCTTGATTCAATGTTTGGTGAGTTGATTTCTGCTAGTCCGGAGGTGGTGATTGTTCCACAAATTCGTGACTTGTGTATTTGTGTTTTTGGCTTTCGAAATGGTTGTTGATACCCCATACTAATGTTCTTGTGCTTATATGGTTGCCTATGCTTAGTTTGGTTCTTGGAAGCACGGTTTGCTTCTCTTGGTGACATTGTTTAGTACTCTCGTGTTGGCTCCTTCCCTATGGTGGTGTGTTTTTAAGGTCAGTAGCAGTGTGTTTGGTGTTGCTCTTGGGGCCGCTTGGTGCTTGCCATAGTGTGGTTTTGTGCCTTTGTATTGCGAAGAGGATCAACTTTTTTGGGGTTCTTGTTGGTATTGGCTACAGTGCGTTTCGTAGTACTTTGACTTGTGGTTTGTATTTGGTCTCTGGTTATGGAATGGTTTCCGACTGGTGCTATCACATCTACGTGTTCGGTGCTTTATCTTCCCATGGCTCCTTGCCTCATCATCCCTGTATTATTGGCTCCAAGGCATAATCATATGATTGGTACGTTTAACCTCTTTTCTTCATAAGATGTTGCTTCTAGAAGAGACAAGATACGTATCGCCAATGACTCCTTGTCTTCTATAGCCAGTATTGATTGCATTCCACATACATCTTCCTTGTCCTTATCCTTTATATTTCATGTTTCCAATTTTAGTTAAACCCTATTTTTGTTAATCATATTACCAAAGCTTTGAATTGCAGTGTTACTGTTTTAATTTTTTTCCCTCTCTATTATATTTTCCAAGACTTGGAGACTGGGAGGACAATTGGTAGAGGCTATGAGGATCAAACGTTATAACTTATGGATGGTTGTTTATCCGTTGCCTCTATACGCTATCTCCCTCCATTCTAGTTCGGTTGTCTTCCTCACCTTCTAATCCATTGTTTTTTTCTCAACATTATTAGTTTATGTTGTGGCATTCTTGTCTTTGCCATATCCCTTTTCCCATGTTATGCAAATTCTTTTTAGGCTTATGCTCTTCTGTTTCAGATTTTCATCGTGAAACCTATGAGTTGGTTAAGCATTGTTGTTCTAATGCATGAGGCCCTGCTCCCGTTACTTCATTGCTTGGTTTTCGTTACTTTGTGACCTTTACTTACGATTACTCCCGAGCTACTTGGATTTACTTGTTGAAATCCAAGAACAAGGTGTTTTCGCATTTCAGTTGTTTCACAAATTAATTGAAACCTAATTTGACACTAAATTCAAGGTTCTTCATTCTGATAATGGTGGAGAATATATGTCTCATGTCTTTTCCTCTTACCCATGGTATCTTCCATCAAACTACTTGCCCTAGCATACCCAAGAAAAATGAGGTTGCTGAGAGAAAAAAATCGACATTTCTTTGAGATCACTCGTGCCTTGTTGTTTTTATTTCATGCAGATTTTTCCAAGCTCTATCCCAACCTCAGTGGCGAAAGGCAATGGAAGAAATGCAGGCAGTTGAAAAGAATAAGACATGGGATGTTGTTGATCTTTTAGGAAAAATGAGCTAGTGAGGTGCAGATAGTTATTCTTAGTGAAGCTCTAACTAAATGGAATTGTTGAACGATATAAAGATAGGTTGGTAGTCAAGGGATATACACAAATTTATGGGATTGATTATCAGGAGACCTTTGCTTCAGTAGCAAAGATGAGTTTTGTCAAGATCTTAATCTCACTTGCTGCAAATCAAGGTTGGCCGTTGTTTTAACTAGATGTCAAGAATGCATTTCTTCATAGAGACCTTGAAAAAGTCTACATGAGATTACCTCCTGGTTTATAGCTATCCACAGGTAAAGGGAATGTGTGCCCCTTGAAAAGGCGCTTTATGGCTTCAAACAATCTCCCTGAGCATGGCTACAAATAGTGCCAAGTTGACCATACTTTGTGAAACATGAGCGACATTATTGTCTAAGTTGAAGACATTGTGGTTATAGGTGATGATCATTGTGACATCAATCACCTAAAAGTTTTTATTGGAAATGAGTTAACCAAGGATTTGGGGCATCTCAAGTACTTCCTTGGAATTGAAGTTGCTAGATCCAAGGATGGTCTCTTCCTATATCAATGTAATTATGTATTAGATCTCCTTCAAGACTTTGGGATGCTAGGGTGTAAACTTTGTGATACTCCAATTGGGTCTAACCATCGTTTGCATGCATGCAGATGAGGACCAAAGACTTAAAAATAACTAGAGGCTTGTTAAGAAGTTGATTTGTTTGACTTTGACTAGGTCAGATATCTCTTATGCAATTGGAGTGGTCAACCAATTTATGCATGATCCCAAGACTAGGTATCGTGTTGCATTATTTGCTACTTGAAGAAGAGTCTAGGTTGAGGACTCCTATATTGTAGAAGATGATCTCCGAGTTGAAGTTTTCATAGATGTAGATTGGGTAAGATTTGTGGATGATGGAAGATCTATCTCTGGTTATTATACCTTTGTTGGAGGTGACCTTATTTTTTGGCATAGCAAAAAGTAGTTAGTTATAGCCTTATCAAGTGCAGAGGCAGAGTTTCGAGCTGTGACTTATGGGATCTGTGAGATGCTGTGGATACATGGCTTTTTGAGAGAGTTGGGATTCCACTCTCATGGTCCCATGCGATTGTACTACGGCAGTAAAGCCGCTATTACCATTGCCAATGATGCGGTCTAACATGACAGAATGAAACATGTTGAGGTTGACAGACATTTCATAAAGGAGAAGTTACAAACTAAGCAAATTTGTATGCTCTTTGTAAAGACTAAAGATTAGATAGCCGATGTGGTTACTAAAGGATTATGTAATCCTAGTTTTTGTACGATTATTTATGTACCAACTTGAGTGGGAGTGTTAGTGTATATGGGCACAATATGTAGGTGTATTTGGGTATGTTGTGTAAGGGCATGTTTGTACATGCAATTGGCAATCCCATAGACAAAAGGTTGTGGTTTGTAAGTTGGGTTAGAGTATGTATTTTTTCATGTCTAAGCCTAGGAAGACCATGTGGAGTAAGACAAGGCCACCAAGGACCAAGCTTCATCAAATTGTCGTCTAGCTTCCCCAAGTAAGGTAAAAAGGGAAGTTCTCTAAACTCATACTCCTTGAGACCTAAACCATGTGCCTAGGACAGGTTTAAAATGCCCAAGTCCCTCTTACCTTAGTTGCCTCACACTAGATTAAGCATAAGAATTAAATTGGGCAAGAAAGGGCAATTTGTCAGTTATGATTGCCTTCATGATCGATCATAGACAGGAATCTGCCAGTTTACGAATTTTGATTTCCTTGCCGTTTGTGCACAAATCCTACTGTTATGGCATCCTAAACATAAGAGAAAAACAGAGCAACCGTCTCTATCTTCTGACTCTGTTCTCTCCCTAAGCTATATTGACATACCTATTGTTATGAGGCTTAAAAGCCTTCAAAAAGGAGAGTGTGTGAGCTCACATTGGCACACACCTGAGCTGCTGAGCTCGTGAGGTTAGGTTTCCATATCCAATGAACCATCTCCAAAGCTCTGAGAGCTAGAGCCTGAGGTAAAATCATTTACCTCTTCTAAGAGCTAACCAAACTCTATTGGGATATCTCTATATCTATACTTGGTGAACTGTCTGAGCATGTTTTAAGCTTTATTTGCATACTTGTCTATCCTAGAGACTTTGTGCTCTTGAGAGTTAGCACTTTGTGCAACTCATTGCAGCTCACTGTGTTCACAGTGCCTGAGATTTACTTGGATAGTTGCTGCATCCATTTTCTGAGCCTATTATTTGCACACTTGCCTACATCAGAGGCTATTCACATCAGAGACAACGTCTCTGTGGTTTGAGGTCCTAGAGTTAGCATATCGTGCAACTCACTACAGCACACTGTACACATACAGTGACTAAGCTTCACTTGAACACTTCTTGTAATCTGCTTCCTGAGCTAGTTATTTGCACATCTACCTATTTTAGAGGCTATTTGCATCAGAGACTTAGTCTCTGTGGGCTGCGGTCTTAGAGTTAGCACCTTGTGCAACTCATTACAGCGCACTATGTCCACATAGTGATTGTGTTACTTGGATTTTTGCTGTAGTTCAGTCCAAAGCATATTACTTGCATATCCGCCTACTATAGAGTCCGTTCACATTAGAGATTTCAGCTCTATTAACTGTGCTTTGTATTGGTATATATCTGCCTATTTAGAGGTTTATCAGCTTCATTGGAAGCTTGATTCGACTGAGTTGCATTGTATTATATTTGGTTATTTGAGAGCTTACTATTGGGAGAGTTATCTCCAAACACTTTCATTACCATATAGTGATTGCCTTGGCCAGAGACGCCCAAGGTTGGAGAGTGCTTGTCGGAGATGCCCAAGGTTGGAGAGTCCTTGTCGGAGACACCAAGGACGAAGTATGTGCTTGCCGGAGACACCAAGCATGGGAATTATTGTGATTACCTTGGCCAAAAACACCTAGGGTTGAAGAGTCCTTGTCGGAGACACCAAAGATTGAACGTGTGAGTGCCGGAGACACCACGTACGAGATTTGGGTTTTATTGATTTGCCCGTAATAGCCATAGTCTACTAATAAAAAATCAATAGGCTTTATAAAGAGCTTCTAAAGAGTGGACATAGGCCCCGGAGTGGCCTAACTACTATAAATCTTGTGTTCTGTGTGTGCGATTGCGCATTTGTCTCCTATTTATTTTCAACACTCATGTTTACTGACTAAAAGGGCGGCTTGGCCCAACAGTAAGACTTACCGTTAGCGTCCCTGGTGGTGCGGGTTCAAGTCACAGAAACAGCCTCTCCAGAAATGGGGGTAAGGCTGTGTACATCTTGCCCTCCCCAGACCCCGCGTTAGCGGGAGCCTCG
>JAOXJP010227560.1:0-11281 GCA_025762735.1 Platanus orientalis | reverse complement strand
CAAATAACGTCCGGCAAAGCATGCCAAATGAGAGAAGGACAGGTCTCTAGATCCTCCATCAACCAATCTTTAACCAAATCACATAAATGTTTTGGGAAAGTCCAGGAGATGTGGAGGTGAGAAAGGAAAAAGTCCCACACCATAGAAACCATTAAATAGTGAATAAAGAGATGGCTAACAGATTCCTCCTCCCTCAATACACATGACCCATTTATTAGTCAACTTCCAACTTTTGCTCTGCAGATGATTAAGAGTCAGGATTTTATCCAAAAAAGCTTTCACAAAGGAAAGAGACTTTAGAAGGGATTCTTGGGTTCCAAATGCTTCTATGGGGAAAGAAAAGATCATTAGTCTGCATTAACTTCTGGTAGTATGATTCAGTCGAGAAGAGACCTTTATTGTTAATGGTCTAAACCCAATTATCACCTCTCTTCAACATCGGGCTATGATTTGACAAATTATGCATAAATCTCATCATGCCTAGGATCACGTGCCAAACGAAACAAACTGTTAAAACCTTCCTTTAGGGACGCATCACCAATCCAAAGATCCTCCCAAAACCTAATATTGAATCCCAAACCAAGGTTGAAACAGATAAACTTCCAAAAAATCTTACTTCCCAGTCATTATCAACTTCCACACAAGCCTTCCCTTAACATCCCGAGACTTCCATTTCAAATGAGCACCACTTCTAGCCACCACCATGCCACATGCCTACACCAAAGGCTATTCAACTTAGTATCAAATCTCCAAAGACATTTAGCTAATAAGGTCTTGTTATGACTCCTCAAGTTTTTAATACCCAACCCCCATTACAAATTGGCCAACAGATAGAATCACATTTCACAAGATGATATCTATGATGATTAGGCTCGTCATTCCATGAGAAGTTTCGAAACTTACAATCAAACCTATTGGCCACCAACACCAGAATCGTGAACAGGGAGAATGTATTCGAGATGACTGATAAAGTAGACTTAATAAGAGTAAGCCTACCACCCTTGGAAAGGAGGGGGGGCCTTCCACGAATCCACACGCAATGAAATTCTTTCAATAACTAGATCCCAAATAGCTTTAGACTTATAGTTCACACCTAAAGGAAAATCAAGATAATTAGGTGGGGAATCAACTTTACAACCTAGAATCCAAGTTAAATTGTCAATGTCCACATCTTCCCCAATTTGAAAATTTTCGCTCTTAACCAAATTATTATTCAGACCCAAAACAGCCTCAAAACATCTGAGATAACCTAAGTGTTCCACACTCGCCTCACAAAAAATCATGGTATCATCCGCAAATTGAAGATGAGAGATCAAGACACCCCTAGTTCTCACGTCAAAACCCCTAATGAATCTTGCCTTAGTTCTACAGATCATCTTACTAAGAACCTTGGAAACCATGATAAAAAGAAGAGGTGACAACGGGTCCCCCCTGCCTGAGACCCCTAGAACTCCTAAAGAAACCTATAGGGCTCCCATTAACTAACATAGAAAGAAGGAATAAATAGAGGGGATGAAAGATCCTGATAGAAAAGAAAAACCATGGACACATGAGACAAGAGAAACTAAGGAAGAGACGTAACATGGTCATCCAATTTTGCCTTTTCATTAAATTTCACACCATCACACTTCATCAATTCTCAAACCTTGACACCAAAGGAAATCAAAATTCTTTATGGTGACTTACCCTACTATGTTAACCATCTCCTTAATATGGTATTGAAAAAATATATCTATTTATTCACTTATTTCTCTGACATCATAGACTTCGCAAAAGCACTACACCACACTCGCAAGGGCAGGAGGCAGCCAGGAAGTGGACATGACGAATATTTCCCAATGTCCACACTGTAAAAATGGATATCCAACAATCTCTATTTAATAGTTGATTCTTCAATTTCCATAGTAAACATAAATATTGGAGGGTATCTTATTGTGGCTAATAGGTCTACTTGAATACGCTTCCCCACATAAGAGAGATTTTCTTGTTTAGATGGTAGATTTTACAAGGGTGAAGATGGCACGTCCTTTCAAGATCATTTTGTTTTTTTTCTTCTTCTTCTTTTCTTTCTTTCTTCTTCTTTTTTGGGGGGAGGAGGGTCAGGGCGGCGGTGGGGGTTGGTTTAAACATATTCTTTGAGGAAAAGTCTACAATAACAACCCTGCTTACCCTCTTAGAGAACTTGCAGTTGCAACCAAAGAAACCTAATGAAATGAGGTGATGCAGCATGCATGCAAGTTATTGAAGTGTGTGCATATGAGATAGACATAAAATCACTAAGGTAATAAAATGATAGAAACTAGATTCATACTTACACCAATTCATATGCAAACGTAGTTAATTCTTAAATTAGCGTCATCATGCATTGGAGGAACTAGGGAAAACAAAGTAATAAACAATAGATGACCTAATTAATATGTTAAAAAACCCAATTGATTTAGAGAAATAGGAATGGTGAAGTTGCTGTCCAGAAAATATGATGCTAATAAAGTGGCTTAAAAGTATTCCAAACAAGGTAGTAATGTGGGAAAACAATAAAAGGGTCAAGATCTTATTTGGGGAAAACCAAATATATGTTATGACTATGATTAGGGTAGAAAGACAAGAGCTGAGGGTGTTAAGATTATAAAAAAAAATTAATACCTTAGTCATAAGACCATGCCATAACATCCACGAAAATCATTAATAGTGTGGGATTCAAAGAGAGCACGTAACAAGAAAGTAGAACCTATTTTTGCTATGGACAAGTCTTTGATGTAGCCTAGCATATATCTCAACAAAACCAAGCCCCACATCAATCGAATAGGAAGTCTTTGAGGAATCACCTTGCTGCCCCAGGATTTTCCAATGTACCGCCAGCCCTTGAGAACCTGGATGGTGTTTTATCTTGATGACTTTTTTCTGTAAGTGGTGGACAAAGTGGGTGTCACCCAGGGGTTCTAAAAATCCCAGTAATGTTGGATCAGTCCAAGCCTTGGCTAGGTGAAGCTGGGAGTCGATCTTCCACAAGCTGTCCAAGAACCCTATTTCACGCCTGGGAAGAAGAAATCCCTAGGATTTCTTTAATTTTTTTATTGATTTTGATGTTGTCTCCCACCTTCACTAGGGTTGTATAGGGGTTATACACCTTATAGGTGCCCCAAATCACCCCAGTTCTTGGTTTGCAGAAGCTAGAGATCGAACTCCTAAAGTTGCTTACATGCTCTGTTCTACGTCTGACTTGGAAAACTTCAGGTAGGCTCTCTCATGATTGAACTTTGGATCAATCTTTCACTTCAAATAGGGTTTCCCAACACCCTAGTACATTTGAAGTGTTGTTTCGATTAAAACTTCGAAGAAGAGGGTTTGATGATGAATCTTCTTGTAGCTACTATGAATTCAACAAAGTAAAAACCTGTAAAATAAACTGAAAGATGAATAAAAGAGAAGTAGAAGAAAACCTTTAACTCAAGGGGAGGGAGTAGCCTCCACCACTAGTGCTAAACTAGGTGGGGACCTAGTCCCATTCCAAGGTTTTAGTTTCTCTAAGCTGTAGAGAAAAGAAGAACTCGTTAATTCCAAAATTCATATCGTATTCCATCCAAGAGAAATTTGGTCGTGGGGTATATAAATATATCCCCACCACTAGGTTATTACAAAAAGTTCCCCCTTTAGACTGAGATACCCCTATACTACCAATACATATATCAAAATTGCCCCCCATTTAAAGTAAAAGACCAAAAACTCCCTAATAAACAATATTAGACTAAAAGACTGTCAAAATTATGTGTCCCCTTTACAAGAGACATAAATAAATGAAAAGTAAAAACAACTAAAATAAACTCCAAGGATAACTCAAAACCACTCTTGGCCATGATGTCCTCATCATGAGGTCTCATACATAGACCAACAAACTACAATAACGAATTTTCTTTGTATATTCTCAAGTTCGAACTTTTTTTAGTCTAAGTCAACCTAGTCTATAGATCCCTGTGACACGCATTGATATAGAGAATGGCGACATAAATATCTTGTATCAAGTTCGTTGCACATCCCATTAGCAATAAAAATTTGGGATCCTAGATAATTCTGCTATAGAAAATAATTATCAATTAATGCGAAAATAGGTCTTCATGCTCACCCTTTTAACTCAAGATAAGTGAAGTGCATGTATAAGTAAAGTCATCAGCCATGTGCACTGCACGTGCTCTCCCCCTACTAAAACAAAAAAAAAATAGAGAATTTGGTTTTCTGTACCTTATCAAACCAAGAAATCTGCTGACAGATTTGAACTTACATTCCAATTTCTATGCACGATATTGGCAACATGACTTCTTAACCTATACATAGACATGCCTAGAGCCCCAAAGAGTTGCACGTTCATGTGTGGACATAGATCTGGACACCATCTCAGTTCCAACTCCGGTATAACTCCATTCTACAGGCTTGTCTACAGAAATAGGAAAATATAAGAGAAAAAAACCACATGGTACAAACCTCATCATTGAAGAGCTCTACATCCCTTGTCTGAGAGCTCCACTTTCCCACTTCCTTCTCTCTATTATTGTCAAGCCCTAGGTTTTTCTCCTTTGCTCTTCACACCTTAAAACACACATCTTAAGTGTTTAATTTGAAGCGTAGCCTAACCTATCATAATAGGTTAACACCACACCTAAAATTAAATACGTGAAGACAATACATAACCATAATTTAACTATTATATTAACTGATTTACTTCCAGTGCGCCTAACATATCATAATAAGTTACCACCAACCCTAAAAGTTAAAACAAAATATAACACGTACAGAGAAATATAAATAAATTAGATATATGTGTTTTAATTTGTTGCATTACTTACAGATAATTTACATATATTCAAATAAAAAATAAAAAACACTGTATACCCATCAAAGTCCCAAATCCTTTTCCTTGCTGAATCTGACTGTTCATGTCAGATTCTGACACCCACTCCCATATCAATGTAACATAGGATTCAATTAAAAATCAACAAGACCAATATCATTTAACAATCTAACAGTTCCACCAAAGACACAAAGACAAATGAATGCAATAAGACGCTGATTAAGAAAACCCTATATCGTGAGACTCCCATTTAAGTGTAATAACGATGACAGAACTGCCACTGAGGAGAAAATAAATAAAAATTTATAGAATGGTAATGGGAAATGCATCCCAATATAACAGTAATCGTTAAGCTAAACCGGCAAGAAAGAAGAAAAAAAACACAATGTGGTAAGCACACTGTAAAATAAACCAGAGTCAACATGGAATTCATCTTTTATTTCATGACTCTTTCAACATGTCATCCATGTCTTAATTTTGGTGGAAATATTTTACAACGAAGGGAACTTGTATGGTACCATCTAACCTAGTAACAGCAAAGGCACATGCACGGGTTTTGGTATGAGACATCTAAAGTGTGAAATATCAAAGGAATGTGCTTAGGATAAGCTGATGGACATGACAACTATATTAATGGAATATAAAGAATGGTTGAAAGCAAGAAACTTTCACTAAATTCAGTTTTCTCTAGATAAAAATGTCAGCATGAACATGATACATGATTATTAAACGGTGTCAAATATGGTCAAATTTAAGAAAATGAAGTGTCCTTTTTGCATAGGTTCTGTATCCCCTGAAAGAGTGAAGGAACAAAAAGAATTGCAGACAATTCTTAATGAAACATCCATGTCAGATTTTCCGCAGTTTGAGAATAACATGTAATTAAAGCATTAGTTCAATTAAAACTATTTTTGAAAAGGCAACCATAATTCTCAATTCTTTTTTTTTTTCCTTTTCTCTTTGGGGGGGGGGGGGGCATACTAACAAAATTAAAAAAAATTTTTAATAATTTTAAAGAAATGTCTGTTGGGTGTGTCTTTATTTACAGCCAACCGATAGATCATAACCAGTTAACTTGGAGTTAAAAGGCTCCATGTTAGAGTGGATTCGTTAGTGGTGACAAGGAGAGGAAAAACCCTAATTAAAAATTAGGATAAAAATCAATGAAGAAGAGGAGCAGCTGTAAGGTGGGATTTCTTGGTTTTCTTCAAGGATTTGAAAGTGTGAGAAAGAGGGTGTACAAGGGGAAAGGTGTGGGTTTTGGGTTATAGAAAAACACACTTCTTTGAACTGATTTTGTATTCTCATGGTGAAGAAAGATTTGATTCTCTCCTGAGGACATAGACACATCGCTGAACCACATAAAATCCCTGTGTTGTGTGCTTGTTGATTTCTTTGGTGTTAATTTACTCTTTATTGCATAGATCATGACTACTTTAGGCCTATGTCCCATCAGGTGGAATATCAGGGCTGTTTTTTGATATGCCAACAATTGGTATCAACCCAACCTAAAATTTTTGGGTTGTATCACGATGGCAATGAAGGCTTCCATCGGTCAATTCTCTATAGAGAAATTTGATGGAAATGGTAGTTTCACTCTTTAACAAAGATGGGTGAAAAATGTGTTGATACAACAGGATCTGTACAAGGCTTTGCAAGGAAAGAAAGGCGAGTCTAAGGAGATGGAGGATGACGATTAGCAAGACATAAAGATGAGAGCAGTCAGCACAATTTGTCTCTATCTTACAGATAACATATTGTTTAATGTTATGGATAAGGATTCAACACCGGTTTTATGAGAAAAGTTGAAGAAACTCTATATGGAAAAAAGTCTCACCAACAAGTTATATTTGAAGCAGCAATTATACGAATTAAAGATAAAAGAATGTGCATATTTGTTGGAACACTTAAATGAGTTCAACCAACACTTAGATCAATTATATAAAGTTGATGTCAAGGTGAAGAAGAAGACAAGGCCCTTTCGCTTCTTACCTCATTTCCTAATTCTTACGACAATTTGATAACAATGTTATTGTTTGGAGAAGATACAGAAAACCTAGAGGATGCCAAGACATCACTCCTATCTAAGATTAGGAGAAGACCAAATTTTAAAGGATGTCAAGATTTTGGATTGATTGGTCAAATAAAGAATTACAAAAGAATGTCACCTATGAGGGGATTGGGGAATAAAAGATTTAGATTCAAGTCTAGAGGAAATGACAAGCTGCAGTGTTTTCATTGCAAGGAATATGACCACATTAAGAGGGATTGTCCAAAAGGTGCTAACATAAAGAAAAATTACAATCCCAGTACAACGTTGGTAGAGGAACAAAAGGAATATAATGAAGATGTTCTCAATCTCTAAAGGCATAGGCAGTCTAAAGGTATGGACACTTTTTCTGATGACGAGTGAATAGTAGATTTAAGTTGTCATGTTTATATACTCTAAGAAAGAATGTTTTGATACGTTCCAAGAGAATAAGATATGTGTTGTCTTTGGGTGATGGATCCACTTGTGATGTCGCGAGTGTTGGGACAGTGAAGATCAAAATGTTTGATGGAGTGGTTCGTACCTCGGGTGGTGTGGCATAAGCCTAAATATGCAAAGAAATCTAATGTCACAAGGCCAATTAGATACCATGGGTTACAGGTATTTAGCTGTAGGTGGAGCCATAAAAATTGCACATAGTTGTTTGGTCCTGATGAAGGGAGAAAAGAGTGATGGTTTGTATCGTCTGATAGAGAATACAATAATTAATGGTATTACTTTGACCTTGTCGAGTGGTTGGAAACTGAGTACACACAATAACAAGCACTTATACAGGGTTTCTTTCGCAATTGGAACAGAAACAGGTGTTATATGTTACAATTCTAGTGGTTAGAGAGGATAGATCGAGGTTCATCTCTGAAGTTGAGTAAGCGAGTCAACTCGGGATAGCTACACATGTGTATTGGCTATATCATGATCGAGTCAGATGGTGTCAGAATCAATTGATTCAATAGTATGTGTAGCAGTGGTTCTTCAAAGCTAATGGTTGTTTATGATGATAGCAAATAAGTTATGATTTAGATTCAAGATGGAGGTGCGTTCCAAGTATATATAAAGTAGAGTTCACTAAAAAAGACAAGTGCAGGTTTTCTCTAAGGTGGTTCCGGAATGTGAGTCAAGGTGGAGTGTAGTGCACATGTCATAGGTTTTGTGTCTTAGCAAAGATACAGATGGAGCAAACTTCAACAAAAAATCTTTTATAGGGCTGAAAATAAAGCCAAGGTGGAGAATTGTTGGATGTGTCTTTATTTACAGCCAACTGTTAGATCATGAGATGATCTAACGATAGTCAATTAACTTGGAGTTAAAAGACTCCTTGTTAGGGTGAATTCATAAGTGACGAAAAGGAGAGGAAAAACCCTAATTAAAAATTAGGATAAAAATCAAGGAAGGAAAGGAACAGCCGTAAGGTAGGATTTCTTATGGTTTTTTCAAGGGTTTAAGAGAGAGAGAGAGAGAGAGAGAGAGGATGAACAAGGGAAAATGGTGTGGGTTGTAGAAAAACACACTTCTTTTGTACAGATTTCGCATTCTCATGGTGAAGGATTTGATTCTCTCCCATCGATGTAGGCACATCGCCAAATCACGTAAAATCCTTATCTTGCGCTCTTGTTGATTTCTTCGGTGTTGTTTTATTCTTTATTGCATAGATTGTGAGTGGTTTAGGCCTGTATCCCGTCGCGTGGAATATCAGAATTGTTTCTGTTGTGCCAACAATGTCAAATACTCCAAGCCAAACCTATAACTTAAGATGCAGTTGTATAAGCTAATAACATTCCTATTCAAAGAAAAAGGAAGAGTAAATGAATACCTGACATTCAGGTTGCCCTATTCTTTCGGGGTAACCTCCTTTAATCCTTGCAGCAGCAACAACCTGGAATTTAATAGAATCTAATTTAACTCATCACTTCTAATATAACTTTATGCCATGTAAATAAAATTGAAGGAACCAAAAGATTAAAAGTTTTAGTGGATCAATGTCAGTATTCTATTATATGTACGGTTGAAATATGTATGTATAAACTAAAATTAAACAACTATGAAAAAATAATATTGTAATACTCTAGATAAATTATCCCCACATTCGAATGAAGCAACATAATTGCCATTGCTGGATTCTTCATCATCCATTGTACAGGGACCATGCCAATCTTTTTCTTTTTTCTTAATTATATGTAACCTTATAAATATAGTTAATAACTCAGATGCAGGTTACCTCTTACTTAGCATTGCCTGAAGAAATGAGAATAGAAATCAACAAATAATCATTAAAGAGAGATACTGAATAGAAAACTAAAAAAATTAGTACACCATTAATTTTGGATTATTTTTAAGTTGAGTAAAAATTAAAATGAAAAAGGACACAAAGAACGAAAAGCAGATGTATCAATCAAATGAACATTAATGTTTTCAACAAGCTTGGCAGATTAAATGATTGTAACAGGCTTCATTATGTAATTTATCATTAAGCACCCACCTTTTATATTTATATGCTCTGTGATCAGAAATGATCCTACTTGACAAGGTACAAAAATCATCTTATTGACATGTTCTTAACTTCAAGTTAACCTGTTTAAAACCACATTGACCAAACTGCCTGCAGTGTTTACCAGCTTTCTATTGGGAGGATGATTGTATCGGCAAGTCATTCCAAATCTACATAGGCCAGTCCTCATGTAATAAGCACAGTCTTGCTCTCCTGGACGCTCAGGATACGGTCCAGATTCCATAGTTTCACTTGATCCCAAGTTCATTTGCCACATTGCATCTGTGATAACATTAAAAATTGATATTGAAAAAAAAAGTCATAAACAGAAAAAACCTTTAAAATTATGCTTGGAAAAATGCTAGAACACCTAACATATAAAGAAAAATGAAAATTACACTGGACATTATGTTACATAGATGAGTGCAAGGTGTCTCATTTTCTCTTATTCTGATTTACAATTTCCATTTTGGTCAGTAAGTTGGGTTTGAAACCACAAACAAAAAGCATTGTCCGACACATGGGCTCAACTCTAGAATCTGTTCTCACACTCGAACCTTAGTCCCCAGCATACCAGTGCAAATATGATAATACCAAAGCACATCTATAATAGAGTAAGTATTAATTAAGAAAAATGCATGCATTCATATAAGTAGAATATGACATTATGTGCATAGCATACCCTAAATTTTAGACTGAATACTTAAAAATTATTGCAATAAACTACAATTAATACAAGAATTGCATAAGTCACATGGAATGTCCAGCCCCAACACAGTAGTGCTTCTTTTCTCAATAAGTAAGACCATAAAAATTGCTATTATTGAAATGAAATGAAGTTAATAACAGTGGAAGATAAAAAGAAAAGTATAAATAAAGAAAGAAACAAAATTTAATAGTTATAGACAAGGGATGCCTTACACAATGCCTATAAAACTGAATTCTTTTACATGTGGGTTGCATGCAGAAAGGGACAGAACCCCTTCTCTTCTAGACACTAATTACAATTTAGAGTTCTTACCACTAATTGTTAAAACCAAAACTAGAAAGTATATATATATATATATAAGAAACAAGGTAAATTGTGTGGAATTCAAACCGTATGTGCCAAATGAAAGACTGACTCCAATTCACGGAAGTTGAAAATTTCTTAAAAACAGGAAACATTAGTTACAGTGAACTTTGGAATAGGATCTGTTCAATAACGATCAAGTAGACAAAATGCAATTCATTGCAAAAAATAATAATAATTTCAAGGAAAAGTTGTGACTGGAAAATTAAACATTCTTATTACAGTAAAAATTGGTCTTCGATTACAAACAAATGAACAAAACAAACTCAATGTTCTGTCAATTTGACTAATTCAATTCATCCAAAGCGAAATTCTACCAAACTATCGAGTGCAATATTGACTCGAAGATTACAGGGGGAAAGTGACTAAATTTACCTCAATTATAAGAAAACAGAACAAGTTGGCAAATAATTTCATAATTAACAAACCCAAATTCCAAAAAGAAAGAAAAAACAATTTAAAACAGGCAACAAGGTAAATCACTCCACCAGCTGATTCTCATTTCTACAATGCAAAACAAACCCAAAAAAGAAAACCCAAAAACAAAATCGATAATGAGCTAAAATCCAAAGTAGAATTTAAGAAGCAACCCTAACCTTCATCTAACGGCGGCGAGACCGAGGATTCCTCCGCTACTCCCGCCCTGGACATCTGAATTCCGGCATCGTAATCCATCGGACGACCACCATCACCATCCCATAGCCGGAATTCGCTTTCTCAACCTAATTATCGTCGAAAAATCCCAGATTTCCGGCGTCGGAGTCGATCAAGGGAGAGAGAGAATGAAGAAAAAGACAGAGAGAGGGAGAGAGGACAAGCGTTCTCTCCCTG
>JAOXJP010227559.1:0-11281 GCA_025762735.1 Platanus orientalis | reverse complement strand
ATATTAATTAATTTTCAAGTAGATGCAATAATAATAAAATAGTAAATAAATAAATAAAAACATAGTAAATGAGAAAGACAGGGTTTGGAGTTGGGTTTTAGCTCAGTTAGGGTCTTAGCTGATGGGTTGAAGAAAATAACTGAATGATTGTTCTGCTCGTCTACCGATACGAAGAGAAGTGCCGAAAATGGGAGTAGCGCAAAAATTGGGTGCTGACAATGGGTGTCTTACATCTTCTTCTATATAATGCTTTAAAGGGAGCCTTCTGGATGCTAGCTTGGTAATTATTGTTATATGTGAACTCAATCAATGGTAAGTGGGATTTCCAATTTCCTTTAAACTCTAACACACAATATCTCAATAAATCTTCCAAGGTTTAGAAGGTCTTCTCGGTTTGCCCATTAGTTTGTGAGTGAAAATCTATGCTAAAATTCAACTTCATCCCCATGAAAATTTGTAGATTGTGCTAGAACCTAGAAGTGAACCTTGGATCTCGATCCAATAAAATGGTGATAGGTATCCCATGTAGCTTTACTACCTCACTGATGTAGAGTTACACCAATTTGTCTAGTGAATATGTCGTCTTAACCAATAAAAAATGAACATATTTGGTCAATCTGTCAACTATCACCTAAATGGAGTTTAGTCCCTTGACTACCCTTAGTAGTTCTGACACAAAGTCTATAGAGATTTGTTCCCATTTCCATTCTAGAATTTCAAAAGGTTGTAGCTGTCTGACAGGATTTTGATGTTCGGCTTTCACCAATTGGCAAACTAGGCATTTGGAAACGAAATATGCAATCTCTCTCTTCATATTATTCCACCAATACACACCTTTCAAGTCTTGATACATCTTGGTGTTACCAGGGTAAATCACATAAGTCACACTGTGAGCTTCTTTTATGATTTCTCATTTTAGCTCTGTATTGTTAGGAACACATGTCACACTCCGAAACAAACACCAATAGGGCCATGAATTTTGGCACGTGACATTACACCACTTTCTAGTCAATCATTTAACTATATAAAATTTTCACTTTTCTTTTTTCATTCATTCATTTCATTCTTATGCAGCGGAATAATACATCAATCACATTTAATTTTTCTAATCAACATCACATAACCATTCATTACATTTTCTCATAAGTCTGACTTGTGTAAAATTTCATAATTCATACACCATCATCCTATAAATAACATATAAACATTCTCTAGCTTTTTCATTAAAATTAAATAAGCAGTCTGACATAATCAAATCCATCAACTAAAGTCAAATATTAAAATCCCTAAACTGATTACTTCCCTTGGAATTTAAATTGCAATGATTGAACTGAAATAAATAAAGTGTCTACTTAATAAAAAACTGAAATAAACATATGTCTGGTCACTAGCCCTCTCTATCTAACTGCTACTCTGCAATCTCCTCATCATCTGTAGTGTTAGATTGGGGTAGGTTTGACATATTTAGCAAAAAAACTATAAACTATGGAAATAGTGGATCAAGTCTTAGCACGATTTTAGAAACTAAACAAATACTTTTCTATTTACAATTTAATATACATGACAGTTCATAAATCAATCTTATATATTACAAAACATTTAATACAAAAATTTACAATTTCATGTACATAACATAAATCAATGATAACATATTTTATATAATCGCTAATACAATACAAAACAAAACATATATCTATTATCAAACCATAACATATAACAGTTCGTACTATTTAAACCCTACTGAGAAGGGTCCAGTTCATACCATTTAAACCCAAGTGAGAAGGGTTACTACTACCTCCTATGTGGTAAGCAGTAAGGATTCATAATAGTTTGCACTGATTATACCCAGGTGAAAAGGGTTCTATCAATAATTTCCCTTGATGAGCAAGGTGACTTTCTAACAATACATATCATTCTCTTACAATTTTATTCAAAACATAAAAATCACATGAACAATATATAACAGTTCTGTAAAATAACTAAATCAAAATAATATATAAGAATATGCTTGATCCTCTTAAGCACAATCTATGAAACATATCTTGTAGAACAATACAAATCTGTCCAGAACAATACAAATCAGTCCAAAACAATACTCTTGACAATTTATGAGCAATAAGATGTAAAATCAATACTTTTCTTTTGCAAAAATAGAATTAAAGAACACTATGGATCTATTTTCTTACAATTCATTAACTAAATGCCTCTAAAAATATTTAGAAGAATAAAACAATTAATAGAATAGCTTTGACAATTTTGGGAATAAACCCTCTTTTAAAACTCTTATTTTTTCATTAAAAACATTGTTCTACATTTATTAATAATACAAAATAGATTCAAAATAGATGAGTCAACTCATTAGAATCATGTAGAATTGAAGACAAATCGCTTTTATACCATATTTTTGTAAAATTATTTTATCTCTTTTAAAACTCTGTTTTAGAGCTTTAGACAAAAAAATCAGTGAAGAACTATTTAAAATCGGATCAAAACAATTTTTTTCTCTTCAAAAAAGGAGTTGTAGAGATCGAAGAACCTAAGAATTCAAAAACAAAACAACAGTTTAATGTTCTCATACCTATTTGTGTGTAAAACGTTTCTAAGTTTTTGTTCTTAAAAAAAGTCTTAGACTTGTGCCAAAACCTAGTATTTTTTCTTCTTTTTTCTCTTCCTCTTTTTTTCTAGGGTTTGTAATTCTCTTTAGGTAGAAACATATCTAATTTATAGGTCCAAGAAGATTCCCACACGTTTTTTTTTAAACACAGTTCATCATAAAAACACTGTAGCGAGACATTGTAGCAAAAACACTATTTTTTGCGAGACACTATAGCAAAAACGTTGTAGCAAAAACTTTGTTCTTCGTGAACACAATATTCATCGTGATGACATTGTTCATCACAAAATACTATTAATCACAAAGACAATGTTCATCATGAAATATTGTTCATCTTTCGCGAGACACTATTGATCCCTTCTCACTAAAACGCCAATATCTTCTTTGTTTGGGGTCCTATTTGCTCGCCATTTGTTTTTTGGACTCTAGACTTTAAGACCTTTTCACTACGATAAATTTTTCTCATTAATTCATCCTACATTTTTATTTGTGTATTTTTAAAGTTGTGCAAATTTCTTGATCAGTATATATATATTTAAATGGTTCTAAGTGTGTATGAAGCTTATGCATTGTGCGTGTATAGTATAAATGTGAAACATATCCAAGATATGTGTGAACATGTACAGGATGTTACAACACATAAGTGGTTCCCAAACCAAAACACACCATTCTCATTAAGGGAAGACTTTGTTCTTTTCCCTTTCTTCACTTTCTCTGCAATCATAACCAATTGTGGGTCATCCTTTTGTGCATTTTTTATTTTATCAACAAGTGTTAGTTGAATTCTAAGGTGAGCCATTAATGCTCCCAACTCACTCACTTAGAGTTCAACATTCATCTTCTTCAATTCCCACATCATTTCTAACTATCAAATAAACCAAGATTCTTGACGACTTTCTACTTAAAATATCAGCCACCACATTGGCCTTACCAGGATGGTAACTAATTGTGCAGTTATAGTCTTTAACCAATTCCATCCATCTCCTATGGCTCATGTTTAGTTCTTTCTAGGAGAATATGTACTTAAGACTCTTATGATTTATGAAAATCTTGCAAGTCTCTCCTTACAAGTAGTGTCTCCAAAATTTTAAGGCAAAAACTACAACTGCTAACTCTAGGTCATGGGTGGGGTAAATCTGCTCATATGGTTTAGGTTGTCTCGATGCATAAGAGATTACCTTCCCATTTTGCATAAGTACACAACCAAATCCCTTCTTTGAGACATCACTATAAACCACAAATCCACCTAAGCCTGATAGTAGAGTGAGCACTGATGAGGAGACTAACATGTCCTTCAATTCTTGAAAGCTTTTATCACAATCATCATTCCATTGAAACATCATCTTTTTTTTGAGTCCACTTGGTCATTGGCCCAAAAATTCATGAAAATTCTTCAACAAATCTTCGATAGTATCCAGCCAAACCTAAGAAGCTATAGATCTTTGTCACATTGGTTGTTCTAGGTCATTTCACCACTGCTTCAAATTTCTTTGATTCCACATAAATTCAATCCTTTGAGATCATATGCTCTAGAAACATCACCTTATCAAGCCAAAATTCACACTTGCTAAACTTGGAGTATAACTTTTGTTCCCTTAAGGTTTGCAAGGTTATACTTAAGTGCTCCTTATGTTCCTCATAGCTCTTAGAATAAGCTAGAATGTTGTCTGATGAGGCATAAAAAGCGCTCCTCAGATGGTTGTATGGTGGAGTTGTCCCATGAGTACTTGTACAGACAAAGAAAATGAGAAGAAAGGTCACCGGTGTGGTGCCGGCCGATGCCCCTCTGATGCCTTTGTTAGATCCTTTCTTTACAACAGAAATCAGTGTAGAAAATGATTGTGTAATTGTTTACATACCTTAGGATGGAGGCAGAGTGTCTTTTTATAGTCTCGAAGGCTCCTAGATAGGGATATTCCCTTCAAATCATTTATTAGGGTGAATATTGTGTTTCCATATCAGTTTGGCTAAAGTATGGGGACTGGATTTCTGGCAGGATCCATGGCAATGATATTGGGACATTTCTATAAGTAGCTAACAAACTTACTTTATCTACTATTATGTTTTGTAAGGTAAGTCATGCCAACCTAAACCCGTGTCCCGAGTTATGGTTGGGTTGACCCAGGCCAACCCAAAGTGCCAGGCTCTTACTTATGGCTGAGCCGACCTAGTATATTTTGTGACCCATCAGCTGCCTCCCATTCCCGAGTCAAGTATTTACTTGTCGAAGGGAATATGAGTCGGGGCTCGGTCACCTATTGGTGTTTGGCGATTACTTTCATTCTCTTTTGTTCCTTTTTTTTTTTTGCGGGGGCTAGTATATGCACTCCTTGTAGAATTTTTCAATACTTATCCATTGTATTTGTTGGTCTACTTGTAGTCATTCCTTGTTTTGGGGCGAGTTGCCTCGGGCTAGTCGTCCTCTTTAGAGAATTTTTAGAGTCATCTTGTGACCCTGAGCCACTTGGGGTTTGTTGTTGTTGGCCACTCGGGGCTTGCCGTTCTCCTTAGAGAATTTTAAAGTCATCAAGTGACCCTTAACCACTTGGGATAAATCGTTTTCGACCACATGGGGCCTGTCGCTTCTTGAGTCATCTTGTAACTCTCGGCCACTTGGGGCCTATCACTTCTTAAGTTATCTTGTAACTCTCGACCACTTGGGGCTTATCGCTTCTTGAGTCATCTTGTGAATCTCGACCACTTGGGGCCTGCCACTTCTTGAGTCATCTTGTGACACTCGGGCACTTGGGGCTTATCGCTTCTCAACCACTCGGGACCTATCGCTTCTTGAGTCATCTTGTGACTCTCGGGCACTTGGGGCCTATCGTTTCTTGAGTCATCTTGTGACTCTCAGTCACATGGGGCCAATCGAATATCTTTGAGTCATCAAGTGGCTCTCGGCCACATGGGATCAATCAAATATCTTTAAGTCATCAAGTGGCTCTCGGCCACATGGGACAGTTGAATATCTTTGAGTCATCAAGTGACTCTCGGCCACATGGGACAGTTGAATATCTTTGAGTCATCAAGTGACTCTCGGCTACATGGGGCTAGTCAAATATCTTTGAAATATCAAGTGACTCTCAGTCATATGAGGTCAGTCGAATAATTTTGTAGAAATTTGAGTCGTTTGGTGACCCTTGGCCACATAGGGCCTATAAAATGCTTTGTTCTTGATGATGATCAAATCAGAATCCATGTTCCCTAGTTGGAACTGCAAAACATGCAACAGAAAAATAATACCTTCCTATTTTCTCTTTTTTCTCTTTTTTCTTTTGTTTTATTAATATTTTTTGAATATCAGGGAAATTGTTTTAAGTTGTGTTGCAATGTACACAACACTATACAATCCTCCCTTGTAAGCCATGAAAGCAAATGACATCACGATTGATGTTTGAACAAATTCGCCACATGTTCAATGGTGTGGTCACACATTGGTTACACCCATTTTTGGTCAAAGATTTGCTCCCACATTTTCACTCTTTTTTCATTTTTTTCATATTTTCAGCCATCCTTGTTAGTGGTATGACTCAGGCATCCTTCGCAATTGCTAAAATACATGAAAGCGACATGTACACAAAAATTTAAAATGTTAACTAAATTTGATCGGGGCGGATCGGTTCATCATGTCTTGTCAAGATTCAACCCGAACCTACCCATTTACTAATCATGCCAAAGTGGGTCGACTATCTAGCCACGGCCATGGTAGGCATTGTGTCTCAGATTAGGTAGTAAATGGGCCCACTGATCACACTATTGGGCCCATTGGATAGACGGGATTTGTCATGATCCTACTAAGGATTGGGTCCTCTCTAAAAGCACCGAGTGCTATGGGCTCTAAGTCTTCCCATGTGTTCATCAAAATCACCTGTGCCATCAGCAACGGGGTTCCTATATGTAAATACCATTTGTAACCTTGCTCTTCCGGTCCAACGTCGGGTCAACCACGTCAGTGACCTGGATTGGATTGCAACCCGGGACACACCAGTTCTTGCATATCTACGTACTCTCCTTTGATCACATGATCAAGTGTGGGCACATACATCGCCAACGCTAAGACTGCTGTTGTCGACGTCATGCATATGTACTTAGGCATCTTCATCTCATCAGCAATCGCAGAGGATTTCAGGCCCGCAAAGTCGACACCGAACATGTCAGCGGCGATGGCCTATGCCATCGCTGCAATCGCCAAGTGGAAAGATGGGAGTGATTCTCCAAGGATGACACAAATGCGGGACACAGCCCTTGCATTGGTACAGATGAGGCCCGATATGTCAACCGGTGGGAGGTAAGCGATGTGGAGGCCCACAATCTATCATGAACTCATAAGGTGCAGGACCTCTAGTTAAGATCCTCAAATAGTCTGTATTTACTGGCCATATGCTGTAGGGACAACATTTGGGCGAAGTGGGTGTTCTTTTATTCTTTTATATACGATCAAACATCTTACTCTTTATTCTTTGATTTACCCAAAAAGAGAAATTTCGTGGAAATGGTTTAATATGAGTTGGAGTGGGCTAGATCCAAGTAATCTGATCTATGTCAAATTATTGAGTATGAATAATAAGATTAGATGCCTTTTCAAAATTGGGTCAAATTGAGTTAACTACACCAGATCTTGTTGGTTGGATTGGATATGGATTTGGGTCTCAATGGCTACCTGATCTGGATGAAGATTAGATCCATGGATCCATACTATTTGTATGGCATATGACATATAAAAGATACAAAAAGTAAGTTCTGGGTACACACAACCATGAACCACACCAAATTTTACACATGGGTTGGATCCCTTTGAATTTCGGAGTAGATATAGGTGTGAATCCAACTCGGATCATCCAAATATGGACCCCCTTCGAAGTCAGTTATGTATCCTGCTCCACATTTGACAAGTTTAAAGTCGTGCTTGGCATTCGTCCCTAAAACGTGGTTCCGTGGCTGAAATCTTGAGCATAAAAAATACTTAATTCAACTTTCCTTCCTGTGTGGTTGCAAAAATCTGTCTCTCCCCTTCGGGAGCATGTGGGTGATATGTGCCTGGGGTTTGCCCGTGTATTTTGAAGTGTTGTCTTTTAATTGTTCTAATTGTGTAAGTGTGTTTGTGAAGCTGCGTCGGTTAAGTGTCTGTTGACCTGGTCTCCGTCTTGGGCTAGTTATGGTATGTGGGTCAGTTATTCAGTTATCTAAGTTAACTAGTGGGTCGGTTACTTTGTTTGGTTTATGGGTCAGTTATTTAGTTATCTAAGTTAATTAGTGGGTCGGTTACTTTGCTTGGTTTATGGGTCAGTTATCACCTGTACGAGGCCGTTATGTGCATCTGTATTTATTCAGCAGTTATTCAATGAAAAGTTAAGCAATTTCCATTTCAACTACAAAATGTATTGGGAGGCCGTGGCAACCTCGAATTTGCCAGAAAGATTTCTACTAAATTCTATTACAAATTTGCAGACTCTTAACAGTGGTATCAGAGCCGCGTTCCTGCGACATGGCAAAGGGCACTCAACAGGCTCAACTAGCAGAGACAGTGGCAGCTTTGAAGGGAGAAAACAGATACCTGCGAGAGGAACAAGAGAAACAAAAAATAACATTAGATGCGGTCTTGCAACAAATCAACAATTTGGCTACTAGTTATGAGCAGTTGACAATCATCGCAGCACAACAAAATTCCGGACAAGGTTCTTCCAACCAGAACAACAAGGTTAGTAATAATCCACTTTTTGAAGGGAATGGGGGAATTCAGGCCAGAACACTTAGGCTAGACTTTCCTAAGTTTGATGGCACAGATCCTAATGAATGGGTTCAAAAAGCACATCAATTTTTTGAGTATTATAGTACCCCTGATGAGCAAAGGCTACAAATAGCTTTCTTTCACATGGAGGGCAAGGCTCTCTCATGGTATAGCTGGTTAAAAGAATCAAGTCCGGTGCATTCTTGGGATGATTTGTATCAGCCTTAGAAGTAAGGTTTGGGCCCTCTGCATTTGAGGATCCAGTTGGGGAATTCACTAAACTAAGGCAAAATGGGACAGTAGAAGAATACCAAACCCAATTTGAAATTCTGTCAAATAAGATAAGTGGTCTCACAGAAGAGTTTAGAATCAGTACCTTTTTGAGTGGCCTAAAGGATGATTTGAGAATCATGGTAACAATGTTTAAGCCCTCTACTCTTTCAGCTGCCTTTGGCTTGGCCAGATTGCAAGAGGAAGAAGTAATAAGGCGTGTGAAAGGGGTTCCAAACAAATTCCCAACTTACCAAAACACCTATCCAAATAACCAGCCTAGACGACCTGCCCCAGCTCCTATGTTAAGACTTCCAGCCCCACCAAATAGACCAATCCCGAGACCTGCACCCTTGAACCCACCTAGAAAAAACAGTTTCTCCATTAAAAGAATATCTCCAACTCAAATGCAAGAAAGGAAAGAAAAAGGACTGATATTTCTGTGATAAAAAATTCCACCCAGGCCATAAATGCAACAAGCCAATAATTTATTTGTTAGAAGGAATGGAGTGGGAGGAAGAAGAGGAAATAGATCCTGAGGAAGGTTCCCTAGCTGTAATAATGAATAATGAAGAGGAAATGGGGAAATTATTGGGGAATATCTTTACATGCCATAGCTGGATCTTTAGCCCCTAAAACTATGAGGATATTATCTGAGATTAATCATCAAAAGGTGCTGATTTTAATTGATACAGGGAGTACTCATAGTTTCATTGATCCATATGTAGCAAGGAAAGCTAAACTGTCAAGAGAAGATAGCCACTTAACAGTCCAAGTGGCCAATGGGGCCATTCTCCCTTGCCTTGGTTACTGTAAGACAGTTTCATTTTTGTTACAAAATTTTACTTTTGAGGCCAATTTATATGTGTTAACTCTTGGATGTTGTGATCTTGTGTTGGGGGTTGATTGGCTAAGGGGGTTAGGTTCAGTTTTGTGGAATTTTGCTGAGCTAACCCTGAAGTTTCAGTTGGGACAACAATCTGTAAATTTGCAGGGGATCCAAAGGCCAGTTCACAGTGTTTCTGAAGAAGACCACATTGAAGATCTCAAACAGGGTGCTGCAAAAGGAATATGGCTGCAGGTTATGGATGGAAACAGTGGGGTATGCAGTGCCAAAAGTCTAGCAGAGATACAACAAGTTGTGAACAGTTTTAAGAAAGTTTTTGAGGAACCAAAGGGTCTGTTTCCTCCCAGAAAATTCGACCATAAGATAAAGTTGCAGGATGGGGTCAAGCCAACTTGTGTTAGGCCTTACAGGTATCCTTATTATGAAAAGGAGGAAATAGAAAAGCTGGTTGGGAAACTGCTTAAGAGTGTAAGCATAAGAAGTAGCCAAAGTCCATATTCTTCTCCTATTTTGCTAGTGAGGAAAGCTAATGGAAGTTGGAGGATGTATGTGGACTACCGTGCTCTCAACAAAAACACCATTAAAGATAAGTACCCTATACCAAACATAGATGAGTTGCTTGATGAATTAGGGGGGGCTGAAATATTTTCTAAATTGGATTTAAGGTCGGGATATCATCAAATAAGGATGAATCCTGATGACATCCCTAAAACTGCCTTTAGAACACATGAAGGCCATTACGAGTTCCTAGTTATGCTTTTTGGGCTTACTAATGCACCATCAACTTTTCAAGGGGTGATGAATGAAGTGTTTAGGCCTTGTTTGAGGAAGTTTGTTCTAGTATTTTTTGATGACATTTTGGTATACAGTAAGTGTATGCAGGATCATGTTAAGCATATCACTCGGGTACTGGAAAATACTACAAGTTAAACAGTTTTATGCAAAATTGTCAAAATGTGTATTTGGTTGCAGAGGGGTGGAGTATTTGGGGCATATCATCTCTAAGGAGGGAGTCAAAGCTGATCCCCAAAAACTGGTTGCTATGCAAGAATGGCCAACTCCTAAAAATCTTAAAGCATTAAGGGGTTTTTTAGGACTTACCGGGTACTACAGAAAATTTGTAAAGGGATATGGAGCCATAGCAGCTCCACTCTCAGCATTTTTAAGGAAAAGTTCTTTTGTCTGGAGTGAGAAAGCACAAGAAGCATTTGAGAGGCTCAAGGAAGCCATGGTAAGACCCCCTGTTCTTAGATTACCTAATTTTACTAAAGCTTTTGTGGTGGAATGTGATGCTTCAAGAGAAGCTTTGGGAGCCGTGCTTATGCAAGAAGGGCAACCCATATCTTATATCAATCAAGCTTTAAAAGGAAGAAATTTAAACCTCTCAACCTATAAAAAGGAGTTGCTGGCTTTAGTGATGGCAGTGAGGAAATGGAGGCACTACCTATTGGGACAGTCTTTCATAATACACACTGATCAGCAGACACTTAAATATCTGCTAGAACAAAGGATAGGAACTCCCTCATAGCAAAAATGGGTGGCCAAACTGCTGGGTTATGACTTTATTGTGGAGTACAAAAGTGAGAAGAGTAATGCAGTGGTAGATGCACTATCTTGAGTCAGATATCCAGAGAACTCAAGCCTAAACAGTGACCAAACACAAGCCCCAAACACTAAAGCCACAGACCCAATTACCAAGTTTCCATCCATCTCAGAACCAACCACCAAAAAACCTGAAACTAACAACCATATCCTTCAAAACCATGCAATTAATGTCATACGAGATCAGTGGGTGCAGGAGTTAAAGAAAGCTTACCAACAG
>JAOXJP010227558.1:0-11281 GCA_025762735.1 Platanus orientalis | reverse complement strand
CTACAATATCTCTCTCTTTGTGCATGATTGAACCAAGATAACGAAAATGGTCACTCCAAGGTATCTCTTGGTTATCAATTCTAACTACTTCCTCATTTCTATTCCTATTTTGCTAAACTTGCATTCCATATATTCTGCTTTAGTCCAGCTTATCCTAAAACCATTTGATTCTAAAACATTTCTCTATAGTTCTAACTTGACATTTTCCCCCTCTTTAGTCTCATCAATCAACACAACATCAGCAACAAACAGCATACATCATGGCACCTCCTCTTGTATATGCCTAGTCAACTCATCTATAACTGAGGCAAAAAGGTAAGGTACAAACTACCTACTATGATCATAAACTCACTTGTCTCTCCCCTGATTTTCCTAACACTAGTTATTGCTCCATCATACATATCCTTTACTAGGTCAATATATCTACTTGGGACCCCTTTCTTATCCAGAACCTACCAAATGATCTCTCTTGGTACTCTATCATATGCCTTTTCCATCAATAGATGCAAGTGTCCAGATAATTACTGTATAGTTTGTTAAGTAGATGAATGAAGAGTGAATAGCAGGAAACAAGATGATTGATATTGTAATAAATCGAAGGTAAACTGAGATAAGTATTCAGTCCCTAAATCCAATTTCGTCCCCTCTTTGTGTAACCGTTGGTGCAAAAGGATCTGGACATCTGGACTCAAGGATTATATGGATTTCTGCTCTGATAATGTGCACTCACAATATCAGAAGACAGCAAGCTTCTTTAATACATATTCCCAACCCAGAAAAATGATGAACCCGAACACAGTAGAAAGAAGGCAATAGCATAAAGAGCAGTCAGAGTTTCTGTTAGTGGTTGTTTTGGAGAGTCTCCTCTTATAGAAGAAGAAGACCACTCACTCAAAGATCATTAATAAGAGCATAATAAATCTGCCCAGAGATACTGTTCTGTTGGACTCGAATCTTAACTGTCAGAAAATGGTCACAAGATATTATCTTGTGCACAAAGGAAATATCATACCATAAAAGAAAACTTACCCCATTTACTGTATTCTAGAAAACAAATTAGTAACAAAATTTAAAATAAAATAAGCTTGGGTTCTGACAATCACATTCGTTGCACTGTAACACAGCACAGCTTTGTTCAGTTTGGCACATGTGGCTGTGTACCCAGACTTCACATCTCCTATTTGGTTTCCAACCCTACAGAAATCAGCTAATTCTTAAAAAATCATGGAAGGCTTTCTCCTAGTGCACTTTACTGACATGGAGACCATAAGTAAAGATTTCTTTATGATGATAGTACTAATAGAACTCATTGTTACTCATCACAAAAAGGAAAGAAAGAAGAATTTAGAGTATTTTTGTAGTTCTAATAGAGGTTTCTCTTCAAATGTATAAAATCTTTTATCTTTCACTGTTTCAGTTTCTATATTTTGATTTCTGTTGCTGTATATGCATGGCACTGTGAATTTTCAGTTCAAATGCAGGTCAATTAAACCTGTGAAGTGTACCAATGATGGTCAATGTTTGTCTCCCTTTTTGGACTAACATATTGTGTTCAGGCTACGTTCAAGATAACATTGGTTGTGCCACCTGAACTGATGGCGCTGTCCAACATGCCAGTCATTCAAGAAAAGATTGATGGGTATCTTAAGACAGTATCCTTTCAGGATTCGCCAATTATGTCAACTTATTTGGTGGCTGTTGTTGTTGGTTCTTTTGATTATGTAGAACACCAGAGGTCTGACGGTATGATCATACACTATCCTTCTTTTTCTTTGTATCAGACAACCCTCATTCCTGATAGTATTAGGCTTTACATCTATGTTCAGGGGTTAAAGTTCGGGTATACTGTCAAGTTGGTAAGAGAAATCAAGGGAAATTTGCTTTGGATGTTGCCACTAGGACACTTGATCTATATAAAATGTATGTTTTCTATTTATTCAACCAGTATAATTATTTGGCTGTTGCCTTCATTTTTTTAACGACTACATGTAATGAATTTGAATGGATACAACTGACCTTATTGTTTCTTGTTACTAAGCCTTCTATGATTCTCCCTGTGAGTCAGTACCCAACATCTAACTTCTTATTAAGCCATGCAGATACTTTGCGGTGCCATACTCACTGCCCAAATTGGACATGGTTGCTATCCCTGATTTTGCTTATGGGGCTATGGAGAATTATGGTTTAGTCACTTACCGTGAAACGGCTTTGCTCTATGATGATCAACATTCTGCTGCTGCTAACAAGCAAAGGGTAATGTGGAAATCTACATTTACTTGAATTGGATCGGATGTCAAATTTTAGTCCACCTCTTGCTATTGTGGAATGTGGATTCATTCACTTATTGCTCTATGACATACCCAATCGAAATGTTTCAGCATGTCAATTCGCTTATGTTCAGGTTGCAATTGTTGTGACTCATGAACTGGCACACCAGTGGTTTGGAAATCTTGTAACAATGGAATGGTGGACACACTTATGGCTTAATGAAGGGTTTGCAACATGGGTATTTCTTAAGAGAGCCTTTATTTTACTAAGTAAAATGTAGTATTGATTCTATTCAATATACTAGTAAACCATCCATTCGATGATTTCTTGGTTTTCAGGTAAGCTATTTAGCAACTGATAGCTTATTTCCTGAATGGAAAATTTGGACTCAATTTCTTGATGAAATGACTGAGGGTCTTAGGCTGGATGGACTTGCAGAATCACACCCTATTGAGGTAGTAACTCACGGTCAACATTTTAATAATTCTATATGAGTTTTCTTGGAACTGTTACAGCTTGCTAGATCTATGTTTTCTACATTTTCACTTATCTCTTAATATTTCATTTAGTAGGAAGCTTGTGTTTCAGGTGGAAATTGGCCATGCTAGTGAGATTGATGAAATTTTTGATGCAATTAGTTATAAAAAAGGTGCCTCTGTTATCCGAATGCTGCAGAGATATCTTGGTCCTGAATGTTTTCAGGTTAGACCATTTAATTTCCTATATCTTCATATTTTATTTCATAAATTAATTTCTAGATATTGGTCATACTATAGATTATTTGAATCTGATACTATGTGACAAGGGCTTTCACAACATCGGATGTAGTCTAGATGAGAGATACCTTTATTCTGTTTTATAAGATATGTTCATTGATGTGTTGTTGAAGATAATCAAAAGATGCATTGGCTATTTGCTCTATTGTGTCTAGTCCTTTGAACTTGATGTAAGACATCATTGTAGTAGTTATAGGCCTTGTCAGTCCACCCCTTTCTATATAATTTGCACCATGGTGCTTTGTGGTACAAACCCTGTGACATTTCTTCTAAGTGAAAATAAAGATATTGATGAGGCAGCTCTTCGGTGGATTGAAAAGTACAAGCCTTTATGGAAGCCAAAGACCAAGGTTTTGACGAGGATCAAGTGAACTACATGCAGTCATAGTTTTAGGTGTTATTTTTTGTGTTTTCTCTCTATTTTAGGAAGGTTTTAGTAATGGGATTGATGTAATAAGGTCATATGAGCCATGGGGAGGGATTAAGATTAATTTAGAATAGTTTATGACTGTTTTTAGGAATTTTAAAGATTTTTAAAGAATTTTTTCTGGTTTTTTTTTTGGCGGACCGTACAAGGGGGTATTTTGGTCCAATTTTTGGTAAATTTCATTTTTATAATATTATAAATAGATCCTAAGACCTCTTGTACGGCCAATTTTGTTGAAATAAGACATGGACATTTGTTGGGAGACATATAAGACATTTCGAGACATTTGATACCAAGCACCTCTCCACTTCATCCATTCTATTATAATGCCATCTCTATTGGGTATATTCTCATACTACTAGTCATGCCGGGCATTCATTTTTAATACTCCTCATTGACAATGGACTTGATCGATGATGTGACTTTTTCATGTTACTAGAGATCGTTGGCTTCATACATAAAAAGATATGCATGCTTGAATGCGAAGACCGAAGATTTATGGGCTGTTCTAGAAGAGGAATCTGGTGAACCTGTCAAAATGCTCATGAATTCATGGACAAAACAAAAGGGATACCCAGTTGTCTCTGCAAAAGTCAAAGATTACAAGTTGGAATTTGAGCAGGTTTGTTCATGACTCGCCTCTTCTCACCTACTGTTTTTGTTTAGGCAGTTGAATAAAACATTGCTTGATTAGAATGCATTGTCTTTATGTGGGATGTTAGATTGTTGTATTGTTTTTATGGCTTTTACTTTTACCACCATGTTTTAATTGTTTAGTCATTTGAATAAAACATTGTTTGATTAGATTAGAATGCATTGTCTTTTTGTGGGATATTAGATTGTTGTATTGTTTTCATGACTTTTACCATCATGCTTTAATTGTTCGCATCACCTTCTTTAGGATTATTGGCCTTGTTGGAAACTGTTGTTTTACATCGTTACATGAACATTTTTATTTGCATGCTAGGAATATAGGGAAAGTAGCATGAGATTTTGATTATATACATATGGTTATGGTTAAGCAACAACTTGTTTGATTATATACTAATGGTTAAGCAACAACTTGTTTGTACTTGAAGATGCCAGCTTGTTAGGTTGGTAAAGTCTGTGGGGTTCATACCAGAGACCTGGGTTCCAAACCCATCATTACCTATTAATTACGAACCACTGATCCACTTGCTTATAAAAAAAAAAAACTTGTTTGTACTTCTACGAGAATATAGAACCGTTTCCTTTGTTAGAGCTGAAAACATATTGTACAAGAAAACCTTTGGAAGACATTACTCACAAACTTACCTATTTGCACCATTTTTAGTAAAAGAATCGGCAATTTCCTTGACCTTCTCAAGCATACCAGTAGATGATAATTGTCCACATCCAAGCTAGCTCTCTTAGACGGTATATAATGCTAGCAAGATTTTGATGACAGTGTATAATATCTTCACCCTCTAGAAAGCTGTCATTGAATCTTGAGAAGTTTATCCTTCCTGGGTTCTCAAAGTAGATTTCCAATAGAAGGTATTGGAAAGAGGACTCCAAATAATGTTTTACAAACTAACTAAAACATCTATCGAATCCAACTCAATGTTGAACTATTCAAGGAAATGCTCTACCACTCTAGCCACCTTTCAAGAAGTAAAAAGGTGGTTGATGTACTTCTCATGCTCCTTACACATAATGCACCTACTTGGAATGTAATGCTTTCGATTGGTGTTATGGTAGATGGTCTCATGCTTCTTATACATTTTGCACCTACTTGGAATGTAATGCTTTCGATTGATGGTATGGTAGATGGTTAATATTTGTTAAGCACTATCATCCATACAATGACTTCCATATAACGAGTAACTTGCATGCCCCAAATTTTCTCTACTGGTGAATGCTTGTTGGAAAAGGTGGAAATGATATTATAGAAGGAAGATGTGTCAATCCACCTTCTTCTTTATTTCTAAATGCATTCATCCTTTTTTCCTTTATAGGAATAAAGACATCTTCAAAATACACAGTGTTTTTATAGGGTGGAAAATGCTAGGAAAAGGAAGAATCACATTTGGAGGTCGGAAGTAAATGAAGTAAGAGTAAAGTATCTGCAAGACATTGATTATACGTTTGTGAATTACTTATAGAAACTTTAGTTGTTATTTGAACCTTGGAAGAATGAAAGAAGAAAGGGAAAAAAGAAAAGAGAAGAAGATAGGAAAAGGCTAAGCGAGTTAGGGATTCTCTCTCATATGATTTTTTTTATATATTAAATGGAGAAATACATAAATACCCTCATGTATTGTGTGAGAGTAGGGGTGTCAATGAGCCAAGCTTTGCCCAACTCAGCTCAAGCTTGTCAAATGGGGATCGGGCTTAGGCTCGCCTCAGGCTCATTTAGGCAAGCTCATTGAAGTGCTAAAGCCATTGTTCTAACACGTGGATCCTTATCTTAACTAGGCTTTCTCTATATATTAAAAAATAACCATGTGTATCCATTGTCCCTCTCACCTCTGCCACCTTGATGCAACATGTATATAGGTGAGTGGGTGTGTGCACAGGAGTTGGGAATAAAATTGATAAAGTAGTGTAAAAAGATAAACAAGATTCCTACTTGTACATCCACAGGCTAATTCAAGTGATTCTCTAAGTTTAATTCAACAGACATGTTAAGAATTAGAGAGTACAAAGCAATGAACAATATTAAACCTAAGCAATATAATTAGAATATAAATTAACTTAGAGATTATAAAAAATACTAGGTTGCTGTCCAAAATTCAGAACATAGTAAAGTGTCTAAAATTGATAAAAATATGAAGAAAATATGGGGAAACAATATGGGTAAAGGGGGAAACTATTAGGGAATCGAATAGGCAAAGGCTAGAAAAGATTATTGATGACAAAGATCTTGTTTAAACATGAAATTTTATATCTTGAGCAGTAACTCTATGAGCCGTTAACTGAATCACATAACCACCAAGGTCAACCACCATAGGATTCAAAAGAGGCCATTATAGAGTCAAGAAATACCTTGTAGATGCTGTCAATACTTTGTGTGAAGCTTCTAGGAGAAGATTGGGGATGATGCAGTGCCAAAACTGATCACAAAGTGAAGATACTTGATGGTTGAAGTCTTCTGGTTCTGTAGAAGTATTGCCGTCAGCCCCTATTTGACCCAGGTGTGATGAGATGATTCCTAACATATTGGGGAATGATTTTTGCAGCTGTAGTGTCTCCTAAGGGTTATAAAAACCCTGTTAAAAGCTTTCGGTCAGATTCCTAAGAATAAGGAGTATGGGGCTGATCTCCTTCAAAGCCTAAAAATTGATGTTGTCACGCTTCCTGTTGAATAAAGGGGAATTTTCTCAATCAAGTGGGGCCCTATGGGATGGGTCCCACCACCCCTAGGATCGTTTTGGAGTTCCTAACAACCAGGAGAGAGATCGAATCTTCAATCCCTAAACTGAAGGAGTAGAGTTTGATCTCGTACAGGAAGGCCACTATGCTATTCACGCTTGGATTGATATAGCCTTGCCTGTATCTCTTCGAACAACCCTTGATGTTGAAGAAAACTCCTTCACATGTGGTTGTTTCACCTTTATGAAGCTTTAGGGGATGCTTGCTTGCCCAAAATCTCGAAGATGAAGCTTTCAAATTGAGTTCTTTGTGGTTCAATCGAATTTAGCACAATAGATGTATAAAAATAAAATATTATAAATAGAAAAAAAAAAAAAAAACAAAAGGAGGGAGAAGAAACCTTTAACCCAAGAGGAAGGGAGTGACCTCCACCACTAGGGGAGAGCCTAAACCCATTCTAGGGTTTTAGGTTTCTTCAACCTACATCAACTAAGAGAGGAAGAAGGAGAAGCCATAGTCGAACAAGAGGTTTTCTTTATTCAAATTCTTCATCCCCTTCAATGACCTGGTTGTGGGCTCTTATAGAGAGTCCTACGACTAGGTTTAAACACAAAATAGAAACCTCCTCTATCTTATTACAAAAATAACCCTCCACTCAAAAAAATAGCAAAAAACCCCTAAAACAATTATTATGACCAAAATACCCTCATTACATATGACATGAAAATAAAAGATATAAAGAAATAAAATATCAATCTAATGGAACCAAAACATGGGCGCAACCCTCTTGCGACGCCTCTGATAGACCTGCAACTCTCTCTTGGACCTGATGTCCTCATCAGACTTGTACACGACTTTCTTCTTTTTGGTAAAGAGGAAAAAAAAAACCATGTGCACTGCAACACGTATACTTTCCTTCCATCTCTCTCACCTCTACAACCCACATAACCACCTCAACCCTCTTCGATCTAACCAGCATTGGTTTTCTCTTCATCACCAACCTGGTCGTTAGGTGGCACCAACTGCCTCATCACCATACCAACACCACAGTTCGGTGCCTCAATGAAGTAGAGGACTGGTGAACAGGAAGCAAGCTTATCTTCAATTATGTAGAATGTGGATATTTATCTTTATCTTCCTTGAAAGAGGCGAATGTGAGAAAATAAATGGCATACATGTTCCAGTGGGGTGGGAACTGAGCAGTACTGGCAAGACCATAAGAGATTCAAGCAAGTGGCTCAGATGAGGGTTCTCTTCGTTTGAAAGTGACATGGTTTTTCTATTAAAAAAAAATAGAAAGAGAGAAACCATCTCATACCAAATAATTGGCCACCGCTCTTTGTTCTCTTCCCTTTTATCTTCTTAGAAAAAAATGGATACATTCACTGGAAAAGAGGGTTTGATTGTAATCTTAAACTTAGCCAGTTCTTGACCTTGAGATCTAAGCTCAGTTGATTTTATGAATTTACGAAAGTTCAGCCTCTTGATCTTAAGATGGTGGAGGTCTTCATCCATTAGCCATCTTTTGATGACCATGCAGATTTTCACGACTCTTTAAAATAGTTGGATAAAATCTTGCATTTTGCCATGAATTGAATCTAGCACAGTAAGAAACGAGATTTATTCAACCTTAGTTGAAGGTCTGAATATCTTCCTTGTAAACAAAATTTATGGTATCGTGTATGTCAAGGTTGTTGGGTTTTGACCTGAAGCCGTTGTTAGAGGGATGTGCATCCTCTGCACCATGGTGCATGGAACCTTTTTCACAGGGGTGGTGTCGGTACACACGGGGCCCACCCCTTGTGAGAGAGTGCACCATGCACCAGGGTGTAGATGATGTGCCTCCCTATCAAAGAGAGTCTTATCTTTCTAATCCACAGGCAAGGAAAGTCACCACTGTTGGATTTAATGCTATGTGGTGATTCATTAGCTAAAGAAAAGCCATCGTCTTTTGTAAAGGACTTGGTCTTCCACCATGTTCCAACTAACCCGTCAATGATACAGCATGCCATGGTCAAAAGTCATAAGCATGAGTAAACCAGACAATTCCCTCCCAACGTACGACTATGTTGGAATAGGGACAACAAGAGCAAAGCAAAGCAGTGCACTACAAAGCCTATCTACTCACTGATAAATCAATCAATTAAAATACAATAAAATATTTTCTTAATTCTCTGTAATATATAAATATATGTTATACCATTTTTATCAACATATATATATATATATATATACGTTTATAAAATCCTTAGCGAGCCTAGTTTTTAATGAGTTGAGCTTAGTGTAGCTCGGATCTGGCTCATTTAGTAAATGAGCTCAAATGGAGGCTTAGGCTCAGCTCTACGAGCTTCATACAAGGTCCAAGCTTTGCTCATGACGAGCCGAGATGGAGCTAGCTTGGCTCATTGACAGCCCTATATAAGATTAGAGACACCCATGACCCAACACTTACATATATGGGGAAAAAAAACACACACACACACTCATACTCATACATCTAGTTGGGATAAGGCTGTTTGTTGTTATTGTTGTTGTATACTCATACATCTACACTCCCCCTCAAATTGGGTGGTAGGTGTCTGATAAACCCAACTTGCCAACCAATGATGAAAGTGACTACAATTGAGGCCTTTGGTAGATAAGTTAGCAAACTGATCTTCTATTTTAAGAAAAGGAGTACAAATGAGGCCGAAAATGAGCTTTTCCTTGATAGAATGTCGATCAACTTCGATATGCTTGGTGCAATCATGCTGAATAGAATTAGGGGCAATGCTTATGGCAGCCTTGTTATCACAGTAAAGATTCATAGGAACAATAATGGAAATGCCAAGCTCAATAAAAGGAGGCGCAACCACAAAAGTTCACATACACGATGGGCCATGCAACGGAACTCCACCTCAACACTAGAATGAGCAACAGTTGTCTGTTTCTTATCGTGTTAGGTAACGAGGATGCCTCCAATAAAAGTACAGTAACCATAGGTCAACCGTCTATTAGACACATATCTAGCCCAATCAGCATCCGTATAAGCCTAACACGTAAGCTAGTTTGTCTGCTGTACAACAATCTAGCATTAGGACTATGTTTCAAGTACCGGAATTTGGTATTTCGTGGGTTTTCTACTAAAAACTCTTCAAAAAATCATTAAACTCTCCAAACTCATTAGGAATTATCTCTAAAATTTGTCTAAAATAGAGATCTTTTATGAACACTGCATCCTTCTCTGATCTGGGTGAATGTATGCTGGGGTCAGCGGCAAGGAATGTCCCACGTTGCTTTGGCTTTGATACCAAGTAGAAAACCTGCAAGTGATAAAGAATATAGAAGAAAGAGAGAAGAAGATGAAGATGAGAGGAAGAAGAATAGAGAAAACATATGAAGAAATTGTTTGTGTGTTGAGAGTATCCCTCTCTCACAATATGGTAAATATTATATATATATATATATATATATATATTCCAGTACATCTGCAGTATATAGAACCATATAAATACCATGAGGAAGAAAAACCCATAAATACCCCTTATGCATATACGTCTACAGATTATACATTGGTCTTAGAAAAAGAAGAGAAACACATGCGACAAATATTCTTCAGCATTGTCAAAACAGAGAAGTTTAATAAAGATATTAAATTGATTTAGAATTTCTTTATAAAAACACTAAAATATGTGAAAAACTTAGCTTCGATCCTTCGTTAGTTGTACCCATGTCATACGAGAGCAATCATCAATAAATGTAACAAACTATTGCAAGCCATGAGTAGATACAAGAGGAGTGGGGCCCCACACATATGTATGTGAACTAGGAGGAAAAGTAGTGCTGTGATGTTTGGTTAGTTCACAAATTTAACAATTTAAAGGGGAAGATGAAATAAATAGAAAAATAAGTTTCATCCTTGGTAACGATGGATGTCCCAAGCGACAATATCAGCGAAATAAGGATGCAGAGGAAGAACTAAAAGACAAGTGGCAGTTGCAAGAGCATCTGGATAAAAAAGGTATAGTCCACCACGTTAATGCCCTCCACCAATCGTCATCTTGGTATGAAGATCCTGAAAAATACAAGAAGGAAAGAATGTGATGAAACAATTCAAATTTTTAGTAAGACTACTAACTTACAAAAAACTTGGGGATTTGAGGAGCTTGAAGAGTAGATGATAAAGACAAGGAATTAGAAAGTGAAAAAGAACCTTTGCCTTAGTACCATCAGTAAGAGTAACAAAAGAAGGTTGAGTAGATGAACACAAAGAACTAAAGAAGGAAGATGACATACTAGTTATTTACTCAAAAGCCCCTGAATCAATAACGAAAGTGGTATTTGAGGAGTGAGAAGGCTGACATACCTAATTGTGCTGATGCGGGAGCATACCATGTTAAAAAGAAGAAGCTAGAGGACCATGAATAATCCTCTTTGTTAATTCTAGTAGAGTAGTTTATTTTTCTGTTATTTATTTGGTTTAGAAGTGTTAATT
>JAOXJP010227557.1:0-11282 GCA_025762735.1 Platanus orientalis | reverse complement strand
CTCTTGGTACTCTATCATATGCCTTTTCTAGGTCAATAAAGACCATGTGAAGATCTTTCTTCTTTTCTCTATACTTTCCCATCAGTCGCCAAAGCAGGAAAATAGCTTCAGTTGTTGATCTCCTAGGCATAAATCCAAATTGATTTTTAGACACTCTAGTTTCATGTCTTAGTCGATGTTCAATCACTCTTTCCCATAATCTCATTGTATGGCTTATAAGCTTGATCCCAAAATAATTGGTGCAATTTTGAATATCTCCCTTATTCTTGTATATAGGGGACCATAATACTTTTCCTCCACTCATCTTGGATTTTTTTTAGTTCTAAAGATCCTATTAAAAAGTTTAGTTAATCATGATAAGCCATCGCCTCCCATACATTTCCAAGCCTTAATTGAGATACCGTCTGGTCCTAATGGAAGAGAACTTGTGGCTCAAATGTTTAGGGTTATTTTTATGCGATTTTATTTTAATTAGGGTCGTTTCTATTTTGGGTTTCATTGTAATAAGTCACTTTTGCCAAGGAGTAGTTTAGGTTTTTTTTAATAGAAGTTTATGGTTGTAATAAGGCATGTTTGTGAAGGTTTTTTTTTGGGATTTACTAAGCTAATCGTCCCTTATCCTATTCTGTCTTTTAGTGGGCAGCAAAGTCAAATATGGGCCTGACATAAAAGTTGGTTAATAGCCTTGAGGTTTCTCATCTTTAATAGTTTCAAATTTTAAGAAACATGTGTTTTAGAAGTCCAAAGTTTTAGAAATACTTAAACCTTAAATTAGTGAGTTTTAGAAGTTTTCTTATTTAGAAAGTTTCTATTAAATTAAAGTTGTAAGCTATAAGACCCCCAATGATTTAGACATTGAATAAAGAATATTTAATTTGAATTTATGTGTTGTGGCCATGGGCCCTTCCTATCCCTTCTCTCTCTTCTTTGTGGGTTGTAGCCACCAGGTTCCCCTCTTCCTCCTCTCTTCTCACACGACTTCTTCTATTTTCTCTTCGTCTTCTTCTTCTTATTCTCTCCTCAATCTTACTCTACTTCTTTTTATTCTACCTTTACTATTCACTTTCATCTCCATCATCTCCTACAATAATAAAGTGTTGGAATTGTTCTAATCTGTCAAACATGAAGACTGCTATTAGAATTTTCAATATCAAGTAATTGTGTAACTTGCACCATCAAATTGGAGTTTTTTTTTTTTTGTTCATGATTTGAACAAGTTATTTCCTCTATTTCTTCCTTCATATTATTTTTAAAGTCCTTGTTAAGTTTCTAATTAAATTATGTTTTACACTTCTTAATTTTGAAGTATTGTTACGTGAGTTTGATTTGAAATTTCAAGGTTTCTATTACTTGAAAATCAGAAATCGCCCACTATTGGCCTTCTTTCCTTCAATACTTTTAGGAGTTTTGTTTCCCTAACCATTCTCTCTCATACCCCTCAAACACCATTGGATTACCCTTTGTTTTCTATTACTTATTATTGAAAGTTTACACACTTGTTTAGGGTTCTCTATGAAAGAACTAATTGGACTGATGCTTATATAATTCTATAAATCGAAACTTGTCCAAAATTCATGAAATTTGGAACATAGGACCTGTAAGTACGTTAGAATCTACCTTGAAATTTTAAAACTTTCTAACGCACGACTAAGGGTATTTTGGGTTTCTGTGTAGAAATTCTAGAATTTCCCTTTTAGGTTTCTTTCCCCTTTTTTTCTCCCCCTTTTTTTATCTAAACCCTTCTAGTTCCCTCCCCTTGATTCTATTTCTCAATTCCTAAAATTTTTGGCTACTTGGGTGTGTTTAAAATTCAAATATTGGATTATTGTAATTGAGTTCTTGCTTCCACGATATTAACCTGGTGATTTTGAGACACTTGGCAATATCCTACATCAAATTTTGGTATCAAAGTTATTGTGCTGCATCAATTTTGGTATCATAGCCAAGTTATCAATTGGTTCCATTCTAGTTGAATTCCTGTGGATTTTGAGGATTATTTTTCAGCTAGGTTGTAGCTAGTTCTATCTAGTTGTAATTTCGGGAAGTTTTCCATTGGTTATAATTCATGGTGAATTATAATGGGTATGAAGTACCTCACACTCTTTAAGAGTATGAAAGATGGGTGAAATCTCTAAGGGAAGAAGAAATCAGGTATGAACTTAATTAAGTGGAAAGGAATCTCTATCATGCAAGGTAACATTCATATTCCAACAAGTGGTACTATGTGATTCTTCAATGCCAAAGTGATATTCTTCGAAGCAGACTTGAGGAGATAAAAAGGCAAAGATATGATTTTATGAGTGCTTTACTTAATGATATGCTAAAAAGTTGTAACAAGTGCCTTGTGATCCATGAAAATTTTAACAAGAAACCTATCAAAGCTGATTTTTCTACAACACTATTCACACTGCATTCTCTTAAAGTCTTCCATTTTAGATCAGAAATCTAATGCATTCGGCAGCTAGGTGCTTGATGGAGGGGGTTTCTGAGTTCCGGCGGTAAGCAACTGAGAAAGGGAGGTAGATTTGGGTTTTTGGGCTCCCGGTTCATCTATGGGGTAAGAAAACCTTTGAAAGGATTGGTGAGCTTTGTGGGGGGCTGATTGACAATGCTAATCAGGATGATGACACGATGGTGTGGGTGAAACTTATGGTTCTTCATCCAGAGTTGGTGCCATAGTTTTTGTGGTTGGAGGATGGTGTTTTGGCTTTCAAGGTGGCAATGTGGAGGTCTACTCTTCACAGTTGTATTTCAGCGATGGCTATGTGGAGGGAGGTAGGCTCTATTTAGAGCTTGGCTGATTCCAATGAGACTGAAGGGACCAAAGAGTGGAGGACAACTAGCGAGGATTTAAAATTTGAAAGTGATAGGGATAGTTTAACAGTTAGGAAACTTCCTGCCAATCCCAATATAGGCGGCTTGCGTGAGGGGACAAGATCTGTTCGGGGCTAGGGGCAGTCAGATTGGGGTAGGGAAAATCGGACTGAGATGGAGCCAAACTGAAGGGTGTCAAAGGTTGAAAGGACAGGCTGGGGCAGGTCTGTGGATCGGAGGACAAAAAGGTGGGATAAGCGGGTAGTTGTGGGCCTTGGCTAAGGGGGTCCAAAGTGGGTAGGGTCAGCTTAGATCGTTCGCTGATGTGCAATCCTGAGCCCATGGGTGGTGCCAGGCCGAAGGAAAGGGCTAGAATGGGGCATGGGCCTAGGCCCAGGGAGCAGGCCAAGGATAAGTCTCACTTCAATCGTTGGGCCTGTGGGAGGGAGGACCTCAATTTGCTGGGCTCTTTGTCCAAGCCTAAGAAGCCTAAGAAAAAATGGGTGGATTATCAAAGGGCCGAGGGTCTTCATTCGAGGGATTTAAAGGTAACTCGCGGCCTGGAGAAAGCTTCGCCTCGAAGGGGGAGGTCGCCTGCTGCCCTTGGTGACTCCTCTGGTTGATGGGTGGAGTTACACAAACTTTTCCAATCGCATGGGTCTTACAGAACCTATCACACACTGTGCTCTTGTCATGCTCAGTGACTTCCAGAGAGATGATCTCCATTTCCTGTAGAGAACAGAGCTGGCAAGGGCATTGTTATCCATGATCTGGAAAGTGGGGGTCATGCTCACAAAGCGTCGGAGATTATTGGGAAAGGTAAGGCTACGACCCTCTCTCATGATAGTAGTGATGAAGAGGAGGTGTTGGGGGGTTTTTAGCAGCATTTCGATGGTGGATCCCTGTATCAAGACGCTGTCAATGCTGGTGCTGGTTGCAGCCAATCATGCTCCCGAGGATTTGAGTTTGTGGAGGGCCCCGCTTGTGTATATACCGATATTGTTCACCATGAGGGAGTGGCACCCCTGTCCCACTTGGAGAAGCGCTGCTGGGGGGATTATTCGACGGAGTGCTCTTCCTAGTTTGGGGGGGATTGGCTTATGGATCTTTGGGAGACAAGGGAAGCTTCAGCCTATATCTTATGACGAAGACAAACTTTTGTTCCTAGAATGTTAAGGGGCTTGGGATGGAGGAGAGGAGGTGGGCGGTGAAGGACTTGCTAAAGCAATAGAAATTTAATGTTGTCTCTCTTCAAGAGACAAAGCTGCAAAAGATTGACAGAAGGATGATGATAGATTTATGGGGGAGACAACTTTGATTTCATTCATAAGCTGGTGGTTGGGAGGGCAAGAGGGATTATTGTGGCATGAAATTATTCACTTTTTGAGGTGTCTGATTTCAGAATTGGCGATTTTTCTGTTTCCATTTTGGTTAGAAACAAAGAGGATCAATTGGAGTGGGCTTTTTCGGGGGTATATGGTTTTTGCGATTATGATGGTTTTGGATTGCTCAAGGAAGAGTTGGAAAGAGTTTAGGTAGATTGGGGTGTACCGTGGTGTAGGGGGGATTTTAATGCCATCTGTTTCCATGGGGAGCAGGTGGGCGCGTCTTGTATGACCAGTCAAATGAGACAATTCAATGCCTTTATTCAGGAGTTCGATCTGGTGGATCTGTTGTTGAGTGGGGCGTCTTTTACTTGGAACAATCATCAAGACTGACCCGTGAGTAGTCACTTAGACCGGTTTCTTTTTTTATCTGATTGGCTGGAGTTAGTTCCGCAATTGATTCAATAAGCTCTCCCGAATGAGGGATTTGATCACAGTCCAATCCTCCTTTGGTCCACTCCTTCTGTGCTTGGTCCTCGGCCATTCAAGTTTGAGTTTATGTGGTTAGAAATTCCAGGCTTTTGTGATAATCTCAAGTTGTGGTGGTCTGGGTTCATGGTGGAAGGCACTACAAGCTTCATTTTTGCTCAGAAATTAAAGTTGCTTAAGGAAAATATTGTGAGATGGAAAATGGAGGTTTTCGATGGTGTTGAGTCGAGGAAGATTGAGTATTTGAAGAAGCTGGAGGAGCTTGATCTTAAAGGGATGTTTGGGGGGCTGAATGAGGAGTTGGGTTTGAGGCTAGAGGCAGAACAGGCGTACAATAGGATTATAAAAATAGAGGAAATTTCGTAGAAGCAGAAGTCCAGAGTTGCTTGGCTTAAGGAAGGGGATAGAAACACAAAATTGTTCCATTAGGCAACGAATTTTAGGAGTTCATCCAACTTGATCAATAAATTGTTTATTAAGGGGGAGTGGATTTACGACCATGGGTTGATTCATGACGAGATTAAGCAGTACTACACACATCTTTATTCTTATCCGATCCCATGTCGTCCGGTCTTTGAAGGGGTGGAGTTTGACAGTATTAGTGGGGAGAAAAGGTATTGGATAGGCCTTTTTCAGAGGGGGAAGTGATGTTAGCTCTATCCAGTTTGGAGGATGATTAGGCACCGAGTCCGGATGGATTCCCTTTTAAGTTCTTGAAAGCTTGTTGGGATGTGGTGGGCAAGGATGTGATGGCGGTCTTTTAGGCTTTTTACTTCAAGGATCAATGGTGTAAGTCATTGAGTGCAACTTTCCTCACTCTGATCCCAAAGAAGAAAGGAGCTTGCCTCCTCAATGACTTCAGTCCGATTAGCTTGGTAGGCTGCTTGTACAAGTTGGTGGCGAAGACTTTGGTAATTCGGCTCAAGGAATTCATCTTAGATGTTGTCTCCTCTTCTCAGAATGCTTTCCTTCTTGGGCAACAAATCACAAACTGTTCTTTATTGGCCAATGAATACATTGATGCGATGAAAAAGGTAGATTAGGAGGGCATCGTTTGCAAGATTGATATGGAGAAAGCATACGACTATGTAAATTGGGGTTATCTGGATTAGGTCCTTGGTCAGATGGGCTTCGGTGATAAGTGGAGGAACTGGATAAAAATTTGTACCTCTTCTGCTTTATTTTTCGGTTTTGGTGAATGGTGTCCCTAAGGATTTCTTCAAAGGCAATTGGGTGCTGTGTCAAGGAGATCCTTTTTCTCATTTCATGTTCATTTTGGTGGTGGACTTGTTAGGCATAATGGTCTCTAAAGCAGCTAAGGTGGGTCTTATTGAGGGTTTCTCTTTGACTAGGGATGGGCCATTTGTTCCCTTCATTCAGTAAGTTGATGATTCTTTGTTTCTGTTGAATGCGGAGGTGGAAGGCTTGAGAAATTTGAGATGTATTTTGCTTATTATAGAAGCTACTACTGGTCTGAAGATGAATTGGGCCAAGTCTTCGGTTAGTCCTATTGGTGTAGGTCCAACTATTGAGGAGATTGCTTCTACCTGGGATTGTGCTGTAGTCCCCCTCCCAATCACATATCTTGGGTTACCTCTGGGTGCTAATGCTTTTTCAAAGGCTATTTTGAATCCGGTGATTGAAAAGGTTGGGTGGAGACTGTCTTGTTGGAAAGGGCGGTATCTTTCGAAGGGTGCCAAGTTGGTCTTGCTGAAGAGCGTTTTAGCTAGTTTGCCAACCTATTTCTTTTCAGTGTTTCTGGTCCCATGCTCTATCATTCACCAGCTAGAGCATCTTCAAAGGGACTTTCTTTGGGGATCTTCCACAGAGGGAAGGATGATTCATTGAGTGGGGAGCTTTGCACGCCGGTGGATCAAGGGGGTTTGAGAATTCAGTCCCTTAAGATTGCAAATAGAGCTCTTCTCAATAAATGGTTATGGAGGTTTGGTGTTAACAGGGATGCCATTTGGAGGGGAGTGGTGGATGCTAAATATGGAGAGGATCACATGGGTTGGACCTCTAGAGCCCCACGTGGGCCTGTGGGGTGCGAAGTGTGGAAGGGCATCTATAAAGGGTTGGTGCGGTTTCGTCGATTCTTGAGCTTTCGAGTTCATAATGGCTAAAGGGTGAGGTTTTGAGAGGATCCGTGGTGTGCAAGGGAGCCTTTGGCGGTTCAGTTTCCTTCTTGTTATAATCTAGCGATGGATAAGTGGGGTTTGGTGTGCGATCACTGGATTAAAACCAGGGTGTTTTGCTCTTGGAATATTCAGCCCCGTAGGAATATGATTGACTGAGAAATCGGGGAGATGGGTCGACTTTTGGAGATGTTGGAAGGTTATGAGCTTGGGAATATGGAGATCCAAGAAGATTGGGTTTGAAGCCTCAACACGGAGAAAGGCTACACAGTCTGATCTATGTATAGTGCTTTGTGTCCCCCGATGGTGCCTCACTCCCCGGGGATGTGTGTTTGGAACAACCTCATTCCGTTGAGGGTTTCGTTCCTTTTGTGGGAGCTGTGGTGGGACAAGGCGCCTACAATCGATAAGTTGATGGTAAGGGGTTTAACTACACTCTAAATTGGTGCTGCCTTTGCAAGTCTAATGCAGATGTAGTAAGGGGTTTAACTACTCTGAATTGGTGCTGCCTTTACAAGTCTGAAGCGGAATTGTCTGGACATCTTTTCACTCATTGTTCGTGGGTTGCTCCCATTTGGAGTTTCTTTTTGGGCCATTTTGGTGTGGTGTGGACTCAACCGGCTTTTGTTAGGTCCCTTCTTGCTTGTTGGTAGGCCCAATGTTTTAGTAGAGGGAGCTCCTTGAGGAGGCGGATGTGGTTGTTAATTCCTTATGTTATTTATTGGGTGGTTTGGGAGGAGAGGAATGGGCGGACGTTCGAGGACATTGCTCGGGTTCCCCATGTGGTGATTGATGCAATTTTGTCCAGGCTTCACGATTGGCTTTTTGTTGGTCAGGAGGAGCCGCCCTTTCGCTCTTGGGTCTTTGATTGGGATCGCTTTATTTTGTAATCTGGTGCATTTTTGTTATTAGGCCTCTTTCGGGGCATGGTTGTTAGCATTTCTCATGTTGTTTAGTCTTTGGTTTGTTAATATAATTATTTTATCATCTTCAAAAAAAAAAAAAAAAAGCCAAACGGAGGTTCCATCTTTGCTATATGGGTCCAAGATTGAAGTCCAAAAGAAGCCCAAGCCCTAGACCTCAACAGAGCATAATAAGGTTCTAATGCATGCCAAGACAAGGAAAAGACCATGACGAAAGGGTTCATACAATAAGTCTATTTTAGGTCCTCCACCACACCACATTTGTCACCTTTGTTGTGGACTCCTACCAATTAGAAGCTATGAAAGATGGTGGCCTGTTTTGAATTTGATGACGAATTTCTCTCCACCCCAGGAGAAGAATGCATATATGGTTAAAAGACTCTTGTATATACCCCTACACAAGAGGGTTATATTCAAAACAAATGGAAGAGAACTTGTGTCTTGTGTGTTTAGGGTTATTTTTATGAGATTTTATTTTAATTAGGGTCATTTTTGTTTTGATTTTTATTGTAATAAGACACTTTTGCTAAGGGGTAGTTCATGTTTTTTTAGTAGAAGGTTATGATTGTAATAAGACATGTTTGCGAAGGTTTTTTTTTTTTTGGGGGGGGATTTACTAGGCTGGTCGTCCCTTAGCCTATTCGGCCTTTTAGTGGGTAGCAAAGTCAAACATGGGCCCCACATAAAAGCTGGTCGACAGCCTTGAGGTTTTTCATGTTTTAGTAGTTTCAAATTTTAGGAAACATGTGTTTTCGAAGTCCAGAGTTTTAGAAATACTTAAGCCTTAAGTTTGTGAGTTTTATAAGTTTCCTTATTTAGAAATTTTATATTAAATTAAAGTTGTAAGCCTATAAGAGCCCCCTTGCCAGCCTATAAGAGCCACTCGCCAATGATTTAAACATTGAATAATGAATATTTGATTTGAATTTGTGTGCTGTGGCCATGGGCCTTTCATTATCTCTTCTCTCTCTCTTCTTCGTGGGTTGTAGCTATAAGGCTTCCCTCTTCCTTCTCTCCTCCCACACAACTTCTTAGTTCATTTCCATCATCTCCTACAATAATAAAGTGCTGGAATTTTACCAATCTGTCAAACAAGAAGACTACTATTGGGATTTTCAAGATCAATTAATTGTGTAACCCATACCATCAAATTAGAGTTTTTTTTTTTTTTTTCATGATTTGAGCAGGTAATTTCCTCTACTTCTTCCTTCATATTATTTGTAAAGTCCCTTTAAGTTTCTTATTAAATTCTGTTTTACACCACTTAATTTTGAAGTGTTGTTACGTGAGTTTAATATGAAATTTTTGGGTTTCTATTATCTGAAATTCATAAATTACCCCCTTATTGTCTTTCTTTCCTTCAATACTTTTAGGGGTTTTGTTTCCCTAACCATTCTCTCTCAAACCCCATTGGATTATCCTTTGTTTTTTAGTAGTTATTATCGAAAGTTTACACACTGGTTTAGGGTTTTCTATGAAAGAACTGATTGGTTAGGATAACAAAACCCCTAAAAGTATTTAAGGAAAAAAACCCACTAAGGCCACCCGGGGGGGGGGGGAGGATTTCTGATTTTTAGGCAATAGAAACCCAAAAATTTCAAATGAAATTAACATAACAACACTTTAAAATTAAGAAATGTAAAATAGAATTTAATAAGAATCTTAAAAGGGATTTTAAGAATAATATGAAGGAAGAAGTAAATGAAATAACCTGTTCAAATCATGAACAAAAAAAATTCTAATTTGATGGTGCAAGTTATACAATTAATTGATCTTGAAAATCCAAATAGTAGTCTTCATGTTTGACAGATTGGTAAAATTTCAACACTTTATTATTTTAGGAGATGATGGAGATGAAAGTGGATAGGAGAAGTAGAGTAAGATTGATGAGAGAAGAAAAGGAGAGGAAGAAGAGAGAGAATGGATAGAGAAGGGCTCATGGCCGCAACACACAAATTCAAATAAAATATTCATTATTCAATGTCTAAATCGTTGGGGGTGGGGGCTGTTACAGGCTTACAACTTTAATTTAATAGAAACTTTATAGATAATGAAACTTCTAAAACTCACTAATTTAAGGCCTAAGTATTTCTAAAACTTTGGACTTCTAAAATACATGTTTCTTAAAATTTGAAACTACAAAAACATGAGAAACCTCAAGGCTGTTGATCAGCTTTTATGTGGTGGGGCCCAAATTTGATTTTGTTGTCCACTAAAAGACAGAATAGGCTAAGGGACAACCAGCCAAGAAGATCCCCCAAAAAAACCTTCGCAAACATGCCTTATTACAACCATACCATTCTACAAGAAAAATCCTAAACTAATCCTTGGCAAAAGTGCCTTATTACAATGAGACCCAAAACAGAATGACCCTAATTAAAATAAAATCCCATAAATGTAACCCAAAACACTTGAGCCACAATTGTCTTAAATTTGGCCCTCTTGTTTGGGGGACATACAAGAGTCTTTTAACCATGTCTGCATCAACCAAAGCTTGTGGATGATTGTTCTGAGAGAGAAGCGTGGGTTTCATTGAAAAAACGTGGTTTGATATCCCTGCTCTGCATAAACGTCAAGAACTGCCCTGGCAGCTCTTCCAAGAGAGCTTGAACTATGGAAATCTGCCCATCTGTCCATAAGAATGATCTTCAATTAAAGTGGATATATGTATAAATGAAAAGGATGCTAGTTTGTAAACATTAAAATTTTATTTGTCTGCCCAATATAGCAAAACAAACCATTAAAGAACATGCACAATCTAAATACAGTGCCTATTTACATAGCTACTAGGGAAGGCCAGTCTACCACACAGCAGAAAAACCAAAGTTTTTCTTTTCAAGCTGAATAAACCATAATATAATGTTTATAATTCTATATTATAGCTGTCATTTGCACAGCCATTAACAATCGAGATCATATAATCACATTTTTCTTTTCTATTTTTTTTTTTTTTTTGGGGTGGGGGGAGGGGGGAGGTGGCTATGATTCTGCCATCTTAACAATTCTATTGAAAAGTTTAAACCATTAATTTCTTTGATTAGAGACATTTTATATGGCCCCATTTATTAAAATGAGCTAGAATGGGGATAAATATTCACCATAAACCTCACGCATTGGAACAAACTGTACGATGTCACGTGTAGCTATGCGTCCTGTTGAGCTCTCCAACTGTTGTCCGTTATCAGCATCAAGGATCTGCCAAAGATTAAAATTTCGAAGTTCATTTCTTTTTTGTGGGTGAAAATTATTGATTCTATTTGACAAATCATTAGAGAGGGTGGTGTGGGTACCTCCATTTCTTTGAAATCTGCACCTCCCACTCCAACTATAAGAATCGATAATGGAAAATCAGATGCCCTCACCAGAGCATCTTTAGTTTCTTGAAGATCAGTAAGTACTCCATCCTAAAAAGGGTGATGGTTTATTTTATTACTCAAATACAAAATAAGGAAAGACAGATTCCTAGTAAATGGGGTTTCAAGTTTTTTACCGTAATGATGAGCAAAACAAAGTACTTGCTCTGGTTATATGAGAGAGACTGGCTTGCAATTTGTGCAGCATTGTTTATAACTTGTCCAAATAAAGTGGGTCCAGCA
>JAOXJP010227556.1:0-11282 GCA_025762735.1 Platanus orientalis | reverse complement strand
GAATATCGACATAGTTTCGGTGATATTTCGAAGAAATTTTGGAATTTTTGTATTCCCCTTGCATTTCATTTTTGCTACCCCTTGAAGTGGGGAAATTTCGACAAAATTTCGAGAAATTTCGCTGAAATTTTGAACCATGAATGTTGGTACTAGAAATGGGTTTTAGTAGAAATTGTAATGATTTTTGTAACTCTGTTGACTATATACTGTATTCATTCACAAAATGAGTTAATATGAATTAGTATCTCATCTCAACTATGAATATATCTCATCGACATGGAGGCTACTCTCCACCCAATGCAGTTGTTACTGTTTCCAACTTGTCCTAAGATTTTATGTGTAAATTGATGATTAGTTTACAGTATTTGGGCTATAATCATTGGCATTGTTACTTTACAGGGCTCCTCGTTTCTTTTATAGAGAAATTGACATTGTCCCCTGCTCTATAATTTTCATCCTTTCTGTTCCCACTTTGCTGTTATCTACCTAAAACCCTTTTTAATGTTTAACTAATTCATCAAGTGTGAACTTTCTTTTCTACCCTGCACTCAGGCCGGACTTCCTGCTATGTTTATGTGTTTCGTTCCCCTCTTATTGGTCCCCTATTATTGTTAGTACAGGTGCAAATATGGGCCAGCAATATGATAAATAAGGACGAACGCTCATGGATGGGAAAGTGGGATGTCAAATCCATGATCACATCCTCTTCAGAAATTTATGGACCAGAAAAACCAGGTGGAGAGTTTGACATTACCAGGCATGTGAAATTCACATTCCAGAATCCCATTCGGTGCCGTATCATTTGGATAACACTATGTCTTATGCTGCCTGGTTCAAGTTCTGTAAATTTAGAGAAAGGATTTGATCTTCTTTCTCTAGATGAAAATCCCTTTGCACAAGTTCATCGTCATGCCTCTTTTGGAGGAACTGTTGAAAGTGACCCATGCCTTCATGCCAAAAGGATCCTAGTAGTTGGAAGCCCCGTGAGACAAGATTTGGGACTTGCATCACAACAAGGGTCCGACAAGATAAATTTGAAAGCTTGGTTGGAGAGAGCTCCGCAATTAAATCGATTCAAGGTACCACTGATGCTTCTCACTTGCTATTTTCAGTCAATATTTACTGCAGAACGTGTAATTAATACATCCCTTTCTTTCTTCAGGTTCCAATTGAGGCTGAAAGATTAACCAGCAATGATCATGTCTTGGAACAATATCTATCACCTGCTTCACCTTGGTTGGCTGGATTTCGTCTCGATGGTTTTAGTGTGATTAGGCCTCGAATTACCCATTCACCCTCTTCTATGGATGTCAATATCTGGGATACTTCTTTAACATGTTTAGAAGACAGGCATATCTTTCCTGCTATCTTATTTATTCAAGTATCTGCTCTCCAGGTAGTTAGAAGTAAATCTATTTCATTTTCATTAATATTGCATTATCCTAGTTATCCTATACATTGTAATATTGTCTATTGCACCTTGCTAGAACTGATGATGAGTATCTTCTTGCAAATTCTATGTCTGCATTCCTGGTTCATTTTTTGTTATGCTAATATATGTTGATTCAATGAAATTGATATCTTTTAACATGCTATTACCTTGCATATGATTATTTGATGGGATGACATATCATTAAGTACTTTAATAGTAGGTAATGTTTAATTATTGTGCTGATCCAATGGATATTAGTATTGTGTAAAACTTTGATGGCAGCAAGCTGGCTGTTGTATTGTTGGGTGTTGTCAAAAAACGTTGCATGTATTTAGATATTCTAAATATTGTATATCATCATATAGGTTAATTTCTCGCTTGGTAATTTAAGTTTCTGGAAGGGCATAACATTAAAAGAAATAGTCTTTTTTGTAGCTTTGCAACTTACTGGTAAATAATCTTGGTGATTGGTAACTAACTTGTACGTTGTTGTTCGATTTCACCAAAAGCATCAACTGGATTTTTTTTACTATAATACCCTTGATACAGTAATCTCATTCAATGCATGGGGTTAATCATTTGATTGGTTAAACAAATATGTCTAGTAAAGAATTAGCAATTCACCTACATAGGGAAGAGTGAAGGATTTACAGTCCCATCCTAGAATGTGTATTGAAGTATACGCAATATCCATAAGGGGGCCAGAAGAGTCATTTTAAGATATATGTATTTCTTTGGTATTTATGTACTTACATAATGATGAGGACATCGGATCCAGATGCACATTCCAGACTTACTAGAGATGCCAAAGGAGAGATGGACCTCTACTTTGGTTTCAGTAGAGGATCCCCACATGTCCAAGACCTTATTTAGGTTTCATTTACAATGTTTTTATTGTTTTAGACATTGTTTATGTCTCTTGTTGAGGGGAACACATTATTTGAGGGTATTTTAGTCATTATTTGTTTCTTAGGGTGTTTATGTCTTTTATTTTGGAGTGAGGGTATTTTAGTATATGTGAGAGGTGTGTGAGAGATATTTTAGTCCATTAGAATCCTCTTTGTATTAGACCTAGCCGTGGGGGGGTCTTTATATACCACATGACCTGATTTTTTATGGGATGCAATACCTAATTTTTTAATTGAGTTTTGTTCTTCTTCTTCCTTGGCCACAAGACTTTTTTTTTTTTTTTTGATAAGAGGAAATTTTCATTAAGAAAAGGAACAAGAAATCCCAGAAGAGAACAAAATACAAAAGAAGAAAAGAAGGAAAATACTAGTTACATAAGAACAAGCTTTGCCACCCCTCTCGCACTTTTGCCACCAAATACTCCTCCTTAAGGTTACTTCTTAGACCCCAAAAACAAGCAAGGTCCTTCGCATTCAAATAGATGGCATATGCTGGCTTCCTATAACCCTCAAACACACGTTAATTTATTTCCAACCAAATCGCCCAACACACCACCGGGCAAACCAATCCCCACAACAGTTTACCTTTCTTGGAAACCTTTTCAATGTCCCAAGATAAAAAAAAGATTCCATCCCTTGGGGACACCTATAGTAACCCAATCTTTGCCAAGAACAATGCCCAAACCTCATAGGTGAACGGATAATGCAGGAAAATATGGTCTATAGACTCCCCCTCTTGAAGACATAGCGGACAGGAATTTGAGATGATCAAACCTTAGTGTTGAAGCATATCAATAGTTGGGAGGCTTCCTTTCAACCCAATACACAAGAAGGAAACTTTGGAGTGGGTGCTTAGTTTCCAAAGCTTCTTCTAAAGAGGGTGTGATTCATTTCATTTCCAATGGCTCTCCTTAAAGGATTTGATAGAGAATACCCCATCTTTTTTGTGGAGCCAACACATGGAGTCCTCTATGCCCGGACGAGGATGGAAGCGGTCCACTAATCCAATAAGGGCTGTCATATCCTCCACTTCCCAATCAATTAAACCTTGTCGAAGACCCATGTTCCAAGCCCTTCCATCTATAGGAACCCAACACTCCACTTTTGTATCCTTATTTCGGACCATATTAAAGATGTAGGGTGATTCCAACATAAGAGGCCTCTCTAAACACCATCGGTCTTTCCAAAATCTAATCTTAGATCCTGACCCAAGCTCAAATGTGATGCCTCGTCAAAATTCCTTAGCCACCTTCATAATTTCCCTCCAATAATTACAGCCATAGGGTAACAGGGGTAACAGCTTCCCAATCGCTTACCACCCCATATTTACAAACTATGACTTGACGTCAGAGGCTCTCTCATTTGTGCCCAAATCTCCACAGCCACTTGGATAAGAGAGCTCTATTAACATTTTTTATTTTGCATATCCCCAAACCACCTTGACTCTTTGGCTTGTACACCTCATTCCAAGCTACTCAGTGCATTCCATGGTCTTCTTTTCGTTTTCCCCCAAGAAAATCTCTTTGACATTGCTCTATTCTTTTTTCCATAGAAGTCAGAATTGAGTATAGGGAAATAAAATAAATGGGGAGGCTGGCCAATACTAACTTGATCAAAACCACTTTCCCTCCTTTTGAGAGATAGTTTCCTTTCCACCCTGCCAATCTTTTCTAACTCTAGTCCATAACCACATTCTAGGGAGTAATGCTTTTATGCGTAGCTCCTAAAGGAAGGCCCAAATAGGTAGTAGGCAGGGAGCCCACAGAGCAACTAAGACAATCAGCCAATCTACCTATATTATCAACTTGCCCAATGCCAAAAATCCTACTTTTGTTCAAGTTGACTTTCAGACCTGACATTGCTTCAAAACATCTAATAACACATCGTAGATATTTTAGTTGCTCATTCGACTCTCTACACATAATCAAAGTATCATCCGTGAACTAGAGGTGATACACTTTCATCCCATTTGGCTTACCTCAAGGCTTTCCAGCAAGCCACCTTGAAAGGCTTTAGAGAGAAGGGCACTAAAGGCTTCCACTATAATCAAGAAAAGAAAGGGAGAAAGGGGGTCCCCTTGTCTCAAACCTCGAGAGCCATGGAAATGATCTACTGTAGTACCGTTGACTAGGACAAAAAAGTGAGTCAACCCATAACACTTTTTCATCCACTTTCATTATCTCTTTCCGAAACCCATTCGTCCAAGTATATAATCCAGAAACTCCCAATTTTCCCTATCATATGCTTTTTCAAGGTCAAGTTTACACAGGATCCCTGATGTGTCACTCTTAATCACCGTATCAATGCATTCATTCACAACTAACACCCCATCTGCTGCTTGTCTCCCTCCAAGGAAAGAACTCTGGTTCAGAGATATAATGTCCCCCAGTACCGCCTTAAGTCTGCAAGCCATAGCTTCAAAAATAATCTTATAGACGTTGCCCACAAGGCTTATAGGTCTATAATCTGAAATCTTTGTCGCATTCTCCAATTTGGGGATGAGTGATATAATAGTCGCATTACTCCCTTGATTAAGAAAAGATTCATCACAAAAGTTTTTCACTGTGTCCATGATATCCCCTTTCAGTACGCTCCAACATGCTTTGAAGAAAGTCATGGAGAAGCAATCCGGCACTGGAGTCTTGTCATCCTCAATACTCCAGACAACATTATTAATCTCGCTCTCTTCAAAAGGGTGCAGCAACCAGTTTCTTCTTTGTACAAAAATTTGCAGGAATCGCAAACCATCCAATCTAGGTCTTTTGATGCCTGGATCCTTGTAAACTTTCATAAAATAGGAATCAATATGATTATTTAGGCGAACCGAATCCACCTCATTCTCATTCTCATCCACCAAAGAGTAAATGAAATTTGTATTTCGCTGGGCCGAAGCAATTCTTTGAAAGAATTTGGTGTTGCTATCCCCCTTTTTTAGCTACTTGACTTTGGCCTTCTGCTTCCACTTAATTTCTTCAAGCCCCGTGATTTTTTTATAATCTTGTTTTTCCAGCATCCTTAATTGTTTTTCAACATTTGTAAGATTCCGGTTCTCTTCATTTAAGTCCCAAAACTTTATTTCCTTCAGCAATTGCTACTTTTTCAGGTCCACATTGCCAAATACTTCCTTATTCCATACCTTCAATTTCTCCCGCAACAGTTTAATTTTTAATCGGAGTTTTTGCCTTGGTCTACCAGTCATGACAAAGGAGTCCCACCAGCTCTTCACCAACTCCACAAAATTTTGGCTCTTCAACCACATGTTTTCGAATTTAAAAGGCTTCAGGTTCCTAATCTGCGGTTTCCCACATAAAACAATGGGGACATGATCTGAGATGGGTCTCGATTTAGCTAGCCCAATAAAGATCAGAAAAGAGAGGTCACATTCTGGAGATAGCAGGAATCTGTCCAACTTGCTAAGACTCGGGGCAGATTGCATATTTGACCATGTGAACTTGGCACCCGAAATAGGTACATCCCTCAGCCCGTGATGCTCAACCATGTCAGTAAACATTCTCATCCCACTGTTGAAGTTACTCTCACCTGATCTATCTGATGGGCATAACACCTCATTGAAATCTCCACAAATACACTAGGGGCCTTCCCAATCCCTTCTGATATCATGTAATTCTTGAAAAAATTCTTGCTTCTGCTCAACAATGCATGGCCCATATACACCTGTAATCAACCACTTCTCTTTAGAAATTTTTAACCAACCATTTATAGAGATTGAGTAGTTTTTGATCACCAAGTGCTCCGTCACAATTTTAATGAAATCCCATAGTACTCAAATACCACATGCAGCACCAATTGAAGGCATACAAGTTCCATCAATAAACGGGAAAGGACATACATGTCTCTTTCACCAGAATCTCCACCGAGCTCGTATTCACTGTCTTTCACCAGCATTCTTTTATTGAGACGGCCCAAACCTCTCACATTCCAAGCTAAAACAGAAAATACATTGAGACCCTCACCTACCCAAAGTAAACCGAATACGGGCACCTCGCTTAACTCCCACTGCGAAATCTTGCTAGTCTACCAACAGACTTTTTGTGTCGATATCCTGCTCTAGCAACTGGTCTAAGGCTCCTCAACTCCCTATGAATTCTTCTACTCCTTAATTCAGATCCTGATATAGATATCTCCTTTTCTAGCGCCATGAAAAGCTTAATTTCCTGTCTCTCAGCCCCTTCAAAAGACATTCCCAGAAATGGGCTCACTGCTTGCATTTGATTTAAAACCCATAGAGATACCTCTGAGAAAGCCGGTGGTGATTCCTCCACTGGTACTATTTGCATGCATCTTTCGTTAGAATAGAGCCATGGGGGTTCTGAGATTGTATCCCTTGGGCTTATAATTGTAGTGTTATCCTCCCATTGAAAATTTTCCACTGATCTAAAGTCATAATCAACCCAAGAGAAATAGGAAGCTATCGGACTCACCACATCCCCATCACAATCGCGATTAAAGCAGTCAATGATTCCCCCTTTATAGTCTCCATTTCAATTTGTGTCGTTGTGCTTTGCAGACGATGATTCCCCTACCTCCCAATTTTTTTCCCTTGACCTCGAGTTCTCTTGCGTATCCTTTTTTGCCATCTCCTCCCCTTCGATTCCAGGGGCTTATCGGTGAAATGCGTCAAAACCCAGTCTTGTTATCTACAAACAATTTCATCATTAATTGCTTAAGACCATAGTCTTCCATCATTTGTTTCATCCAAAGAAATTGAATACATCTGCTTCCTACCGCAATGTATTCGGCCTCAGCAGTAGATAAAGATATCGAGTTTTTCTTCTTGTTGTGTCGAGATACTAGGGAATTCCCAACATAAAAGCACCCTCCATTTATGTTTTTCCTGTCATCTACATTTCCGGCCCAGTCTACATCTGAGTAATTGGCTATGACACTGTTGGAATCAAACGGATACCATAGTCCATAATTTAGAGTCCCACAAATATATCTAATAATTCATTTTGTGGCTTTGAGATGTGACTCTTTTGGAGCAGCTTGGTGTCTTGCACACACACCAACACTAAATGATATGTTTAGTCTACTCGTAGTGAGATAGAGAAGACTGCCTATCATGCTCCGATACATCTTAATGTCAGCATCTTTACCCTCCGCATCTTTGTTTACTTTCTCACTAGTGTTAATGGGAGTGTGAAGAGGTTTAGATTTGGTCATTCCAAACTTAGACACTAAGTCCTTGGTAAATTTAGATTGGTTTATAAATATACCATCCTTGGTTTGCCTAATTTGAAGTCCTAGAAAGAGCTTCAATTCTCATTTCATACTCATTTCAAACTCACTCTGCATGGTGTGAGTAAATTCATGTGCCATATTCTCTTGTGTTACACCAAATATTATGTCATCAACATAAATTTGTACAATGAGTATGAAGTCATCTTTTTTCTTTATGAAGAGTATTTTGTCTACACTCCCCCTTGAGAATTAATTTTCAAGAAGAAATTTTGTTATTTTCTCATACCAAGCTCTTGGGGATTGTTTGAGACCATATAGTGCCATTTTTAAGCCTATACACATGATTAAGTTTATGAGGGTCTACAAACCCTTCTAGTTGCTCCACATATATTTCTTCTTGAAGCACACCATTCGAGAAGGCACCATTGACGTCCATTTGAAATACTTTAAATTTTAAATGACAAACAATGGATATAAGGATTCTAATTGATTCTAACCTTGCCACAGGGGCAAAGGTTTCTTCGAAATCAATTCCTTCCATTTGACCATATCCTATAGCAACTAATCTTGCTTTTTTGCATATTATGGTTCCATGCTCATCCATCTTATTTTTAAAGATCCATTTGGTACTAATTATATTTTTGACATTGGGTTTTTCCATAAGATACCAAACATCATTCCTTTTGAATTAATTGAGCTCTTCTTGCATGGCCATGATCCAATCCAGATCATTAAGAGCTTCATTTACTTTTCTAGGCTCAAATTTGGATGTAAAACAAATGTGACTAATTATATTTTCTATTTTTTTCTTCTTTTAACACCCTCTTTAGGATCTCCAATTATGTCCTTTAATGAGTGACCTTTGACTAGTCTCTTTTCCTTAAGATGGCTTACTTCATCATCATTTATTTCCATAGAATCACCTTCGGAGTCATGAGAAGGAACATCTTCTAAGAACTTAGATTCTTCTTGAGGATCCGGTAATCCATCTTCTTCATTGTTTGCTTGAGTCTTAGGTTAGTCATTTATAATGACATTTATAGATTCTTCCATACTAGAAGTTCTCTTGTTGAATACTCTATAGGCCTTGCTTCTAGTGGAATATCCAAGGAAGATTCATTCATCCCTTTTGGAATCAAACTTGCCCAAGTTTTTTATTTCTCTCAAGATATAGCAAGTGCTTCCAAATATTTTGAAGTATTTCAAATTTGGATTTTTACCATTCCATATTTCATATAATGTTTTTGAAGTACTCAGCCTTAAATGCACTCTATTACTTATGTAGCAAGTTGTGTTTATGGCCTTGGCCCAAAATCTTTTAGTAAGGTCTTTACTAGGGAGCATGATGGTTACCATGTCTTGTAAAGTCTTATTCTTTCTTTCCACTACCCCCACTTTGTTGGGGTGTTTTGGGTGTGAAGAATTCATGTTTGATCCCACATTCATTGCAAAGTTTGCAAATTTGTTATTTTCAAACTCTCCTCCATGATCACTACAAATTCTCTTAATTATGAGTTCTTTTTCCGTTTGCAATCTTATGCAAAGGTTCTTGAACACATCAAATACTTCGGATTTCTCTCTTAAAAATGATACCTGTGTGTATCTTGAGAAATCATCTACCATGACAATAAAATACCTTTTGCCACCAAAGCTCTCAGTTCTAGTTGGTTTGACTAAATCCATATAGATTAGCTCTAATGGTATTGTGGTGCCAATATCTGTCAATTTATTATGGGAAGCTCTAACTTGTTTCTCATGTTGACAGTCACCACAAATTAGGCTTTCTTAACTACCTAGCTGAGGTATACCAAGAACTAAGTCTTTCCTACTTAGTTTAGACAAGTTCCTATAGTTTACATACCCAAGCCTTTTATGCCATAGGCTTGTCTCATCGTTTTGTGTGATAAGGCATGTGTTTGGTCTACCATTTCCAAAGATGTAGCAATTGTCACTAGTACGAATGCCCTTAGCAACAACTCCTTCCTTGTCTCTTATGTGGCAACCATCCTTTGTGAAGCCAACATCATATCCTAAGTCATAAATTTGACTTATTATTAGGAGCTTGTGCTTTAGGTCATCCACAAAGAGCACATTTTAAGTGTTGGAACTTCGGGCATTTCAACAATACCTCTACCCATAATTTTGGCAGTGTTCCCATCACCAAATGCTACAGTTCCTTCCCTTCCGAGAATATAGTGTGAAAAAAGAGATTTATCTCTTGTCATGTGTCTTGAGCTTCCATTGTCTAAGTACCAATGTGAAGCATTACCCATCTTAAGAGTGGTGTAGACCACCAAACATGTTAACTCTCCCTTCTTGACCTAAACTTGTTTTGTTTGCAATATTTTGGATTGAGTCATTGTTTTTTTTTTTTTTTCTTTTCAAGGTTTTCTTGTTCAACCTTTTGAAAATAAGCTATCTTCATAGGATTTTTCTTGCTCAACATCATTCTTCTTTGTTGATAGGATTTGGCTTTTAAGCCATTTATGCTTTTTCTACGATCCACTTTCATATGACCAATCAAACCACAATAATAGCAAGTGATTGGTGGGTTTCTAGATGAAGAGGCTTGGAGGTTATTTTTCTTGGAATTTCTTCTCCTTTCATTATAGGTAGGGATATTATTCTTGAAAGAAGAGTGTGTTTTTCTTCCATAGGTCATCCTAGATTTTGAAGTTAAGGCTTGAGATGAATCTATGGACTTTCCTTTATAGGAAGTGTTTTGCCTATTGTTAAAGGCTCTTTGCTTTTGATAAGGTATTTGCCTTTTTCCTTTATCCCTAACTTCTCCATGTTTTTGGGATGAGACTTGGTTTTCATAAGTGATAGGTTTCTTTCCTTTTAGCCTCTGACTATTTGTCCAAGGCTTTTGCTTTAAAGGTTGAGTAGGGGCTTGAGACTTCTCTTTACCTTTTACAAAAGCACTTGGTTGACTCTTGTTGTGAGTAGAAGTGCTTGAAGAGTTGTATCCAACACCACTTCTATCACCACTCTCTTTTCCCATGATTAACATCTTTCCAAATTTAGAGTTTTCTTGGGTAATCATAGAGATTGCCTTTCTCTTATCTTCCTCAAGCTCTTTAATTTGCTTGAGATAGTCTAGAGATTTCCTTGTTAATTGAGCACAAGTTAAGTTCAACCTTTTGTTTCTTTCACTTAAGTCATTAACTTGTTCTTTAAGATCAAGTATATCCTCATATGCTACACCTTTTTCAGTTTCAAGGAATTTGATCTTTTCCTCTAATTTAAGTGTTCTAAAATTACTTGTGTCAACATTTCTTTGATTTTTTAATTCTAGAATCTTTTCCTCTAAGATTTTTTTTTCTTTATTGAGTTTTAAGTCCAAAGAGTTTACTTTTTTGCTTAAGGACTTGATTTTCTTCTTCTAGTATGGAACCTGTGGAGTTAGACCTCAAATGTTTGACTGTCTCTCTAAGTCTAAGGTTCTCATCTAGATTATTGGAGTTAGTTTTAAGTAACTCCACATCTTTTGAATAGTCATCACTTTTCTTATTTAATTTAAGAGATAATTCATTATTTTCTTTTCTAAGATGAGTGATTATCTTTTCTAAAAAGGATCTTTCTTCAAAGAGCTTGTCAAAAGTCTCTTGAAGCTTACTTTCATCTTCCCTTTTACTACTTGATTCATTGTTGGAACCATTGGTGAAAGCTACAAATGCAACAACACTTTGTGAAGATTCCTCTTCATAGCTAGATGACTCTTCTTCCGAGTCATCGGT
>JAOXJP010227555.1:0-11282 GCA_025762735.1 Platanus orientalis | reverse complement strand
TTCTGGGAGTTCCCAAGAGAGAGAGAGAGGAAAGGGGGGGGGGGGAGCGGAAAAAAACTAAAACCCTTGAATTTTCACCTTCTATCTATATCAATACCGCATCTTCATTCATGTATAAAAATTGAATTAAAAAAAAAAAAAAGTAGCAACTGATATTTTTCCACAAATTATTCGGAAAAACGGTTAAATTTGCTAACCTGACTAACATCTTCGGCAATGTTGAGACCTTCAATCTCTGTTTGGGGTTTCACAGAGACCGCTTTACAGACAACAGAGAAAGAAACCTTTCCAGTTACAGCAGATTTCCTGAGATTTGGAGCTGTAAAAACACGAAATTGCTCTGGTACAAAAAACCCTAATCTTGATTGAGGAATTGACGTCAAAGGGTTCAACAGAGAAGCCATTGTTCGATGATCAGTTCTGGAGCCCAAAAAAAAAAAAAAAAAACGAAAAAAATATTCACACACAACTTCTGGAGGGCTGAGCTGAGGGCGTTGTGCGGTTGTGGGAGGGTGGGGGTGTATTTAAATATCCTTTTAGAGTCAATACCCTTTTTTATGATAAAATGGGGAACACAATTATCACCACTTATTACAAATAACTCAATCAAATAACATCTGTTGTTGTCATGCCGTTACTGGCCATGCTTTTCAATCTAATCTCGTTATTAACAATAACACATTTCTTGCCCCCTCTTTTCATTTTTTTTGTTTTTTTTTTTTTTTGGAAGAAAATGTTCTGTGATGAAAAAGTATCTGTCGTGTGTATGGTGAATGATAAGCTGACACGTATTGTATTTGGGATTTAAAAATTGTAAAAAATAAAATAAAATAAATGTTCAAAAAGATACCAAATTCAAAAAAAAAAAAAAAAATCCTTAATGTGTCAATATTGCATGCTTATAGAGGTCTGTGTCAAAACAGACAACCATTCTCCTTTTTTTGTCTGACAATTTTGCTCTAAGACTACTCCTAGGAGGCTCCTCCAAAGTTGAGGAATCCTCTTATACAAATCCAATCAAAACACTTGGTAGGTCCACATGTTACCATACCGTTTGGACACTCGACCCTTCTTCGCTAGATAAACTTCCCTTCTTTTTACGAGGATAATTACTTTTTAAGAAAGCAGCAGGAGTCATTTAAAGAGCAAACAAAGGAGAATAACACGTGTCTATTTATAATTCACCCCACTACAGGGGCATTTTCTAGACAAAAACATTTGCTTCGATTTTAAGAACTGCTCCTTCGTGGCACAGTACGGGAGCAAATATTAGATCTTAGTGATCAACGTTTGATGAACATGGTAATTTGATGCTTCTCTTTCGACAGCGTTTACAACCTTCAACACATTGTCAACCAAGTGTGATCACAGCAATTTTGATCATAGCAGATTTGTCAGGTAAAAACGACTTCATGTAGAAGTCAACCCCTTATTGCCTTTTCATCAAGAAAGTCATTGTTTACTTGAATATGTTGTACTATATTTTTTATATATAAAGAATGATATGCATGATATGTAAACAAAGAAGTAATATTTACTTTATATATAATTTAAAAGACTTGAAAATAAAATGAAAAAAACAATTTTACTTGACTGAATGAATTGACAAAAAACTAAATCCGAAATTGATCAAATTAGTTTTTGATACCGTCCTTAGGACAGATTTTACCTCTCACAATAGTGTTTACAAGCTTCGTAGATGTCTATCTCCCAAGATATAATGATCGACTACACACAAAAGAAGCAATGCAATATGTGTATTTGGTTAATCAAATTTGTGATGTTCTCTCTTTTTAAAATCATGTCATAATACTCTTTATATACCTAACAAACACCCTTTATGACGCATAAAATTTGATTTCAAATTCTTAAAATAAATGAGGAATGATTTATATATAGACTTATTCATGTCTATTGGAAACATGCATAGAAACACAACTTATGATGTTTAAACATACACGAAAGCAAAATATGATGCAATTTTGTAGCCACCTTCATAAACATACATAACAGACATGGTTAAAAGGATGATTTAATAGCCATATATGTATTTGATTAAGAACAGTCATGATAGTAATTTGTAACATGTGTAATTGATTCTAAAAATTATAAGAATAATATTTTTTTTTCTTATTAACCTAATCCAACCCGACCTGGTTTGGTGCATGTGTGTGTTGATTTGAGTTTGGCTCATGTTGGCTAAGTCTTCTTCATTTTACAAAACTATGGTGACCCTTGGGATCCAAGTTTATGTCTAAAGTTATTGTATATAAATCTCCTAATTTTTTTTGGTTAACTAATATGAGACTATTTAAATTTTATACCCATTAACTAGTGTTTGATTGAGCATTTTTAGAAACAATCTCTCATCCATTAATGGTTTTAAGCAACCAATCATATGACGTTATTCTCCTCACTAAAGTAAGCACAAACTCATGTAGACCCGTCTCAAAAAGCTTGTGGGTCTCACTTTTATTTTGGATCAAAGATGACCAAACAATCATATTTCAAATCTGGACACTTTCAAAACCGTTTCTAATAAATAATCAACAAAATATTGTGCAATACACGATGAGTCATATGATGATTGGAACAAGGTAACCATTCTAAGCTCATCTAAATGTCTCCCTATTTATACGATGGAAAAAAAATTCCTTATTACTTGCTTTAAAGACCACAGCAACATAATATATAGTACAAGTTCATAAAAAAAATCCCTAGGATTTGGTGAGACAACTTAACGTGAGCCTAAATTAGAAATGACCTTAGGACTGACACACCAGCACCAAAAAGTGAAAAACATCCCCAAAAAGTGTAAAGTCATTTTTTTGGTGCTGTGTTAGTCCTAATGTCATTCCTATCTTATGTTTTACTTTAGGTTGTCTCACCAATTCCCACATGAAAAACATACATAATATAGTACAATTGACAACAATTTAACTAACATATAGTTTAATGCTCCCAAGATGCATTGAATGCTCGAGATTGATGAATTTCCATGAGCTGTTCATAAAATATTTTAGAATAAATGTTGTTTAGGAGTGCCATATATATGTATATATATATATATATATATATATAGGATGTCTACCATTAAAAAACCGCTGCGGATTCTTTCCGCTCTCCAACGAATGCCTTAGATCTGTTGGGTGTTAACGGGCAAACACATAAACACCAAAAAGTGGAAAACACCCCCCAAAAGTGTTAGTCATTTTTTCGGCACTGTTGTATCTGTTCCCTGCTGCTCAATGAACCTAAATAAAGCATCCGTAGGGGAGCGGACAAAAGCCACACTGATGGCAAACATGCAGCATGTTTGCCAAATCGCCATCTCTCTCCTTATGGAGTAAGTTTAAATCGCACGTATCATTTTTCCACACGCTGGCTAAATGGGTTGACACGGTTGAAAATTAAAATGTTTCAACATACCAAAACTGTTCAACTTCCATGTAGATATTTTCTTAGGTTGCGTTTGCTCCGGTTTGTGCATGATAACATAAGTCATTTCATTTTATTTAAATAAAAAAAAAAAAAAAACCTAAGTTGACTTAATAATTAATTGTAGTTAATAAATCGGTATAAATTTGAATGAATTCATCACAAACCGTTACCTCATGGCTACAAATGCCTTTGAGAAACTCAAATAAAATGATTACATTAGAGGTGACTGCCAAACAGGCCACCATGTCTTTCTTCCCCCCATTGAATGGTACTTTTTAATGCCTTTGACGTATTAAAGACTAAAGACGAAAAGGGCGGGGGTAAAGAAAAGAAGAGGGTGTCTACATTCAATGAACCTTACAATTATATGTTGATTTGCTATTTGTCCTATTGGTTGTGAAATGGACTTTTTTTAAGGGATTTTTTTAATTAACAACTAATTGATATTAAAGAGCATTGAACAACCTGGCTTATTTATTTTGTTGTCCTTTTCATTATTATTATTATTATTATTATTATTGATCTCCCTTTTAAATTTAATAGATGATTTTTAGCCGCTATTAAATCTTAAAAGTCAGACGAGTAGCCTAGCATAATCAGTAAATTAACCACAGCGATAATGAAGTCTAGCACATTCATTAATAGCCTGTTTGGCAGTTACCTGAAATGTAATCATCTCATTTGAGTTTCCCAAGGCATTTATAGCCATGAGGTGATGATTTTTAATGAACTAATTCAAATTTATACTGATTTGTTAACTACAATTAGAAATGAAGTCATTTCAGGTTTTTCTATAAAATGAAATGATTAATGTTATCAGGCACAAGTCGGTGCAAATCTGAATGGTTTCATTGCAAAACCATCCCATTGTGGCTACAAAAGCCTGGGAAACTCATATGAAATGATTGCATTACAGGTGGCTGCCAAACGCGGACTTAATTCCATATATGGGCATTTTTGGGTTAGTACATTTATTAATTCAGAGTGAATTCATATGATACAATAGCTAAAAAATGGGAGTTGGCATACCTATTAATTTAGGGCTGACAAGATATAACATTTCTATTTCAGGAGAATATATATATATATATGCTATAGCATCTCCACATTACACATTTGCAGTTTGTTCATTGTAGTCAAGATACCCAATGTAATAATCCGGGCTTCGGGCCAACCCGAGCAGATTTATGGGTTTGAGCATTTTCTAAACACCATTGGATTACAGTAGATATCCAGTATATATAATACACTGGGTTTGGACTTGCTTTGGGCCAGGCCAGGTCAGGCGTCAGGCTGAAAAAACTTGGACACAAGCCCAACCTGAAAACTATTTTGGGCCTAAAGTTTGGGCCTGAGCCTGGCCCAGCCCACCCATTTTCGGGCTGGTCAAGTCGGGGTTTTTCTTTTTAAAATCTAGGACCACAGAGCATTACATGTGCATCTCTTTGAAAGATGGCATGGCTTGGAAAGGTTGGGGTTTCACACCCCATGGGCAAAAATTCTGCAATCAAGGGCCACAAGACCCGTAGATTGGTTTGATTCCTACAAATCATCATGTGTCTCATGTTCAAAGCATAAAGATACAAAATTGGAAGGGCCCCACATAATAGATTCCCTATAAGAAAAAACAATATGACCAATGAATTTTAAGATCTAATTAATAATATTTCCTAACTATTTGAAGATCACAAAATTCTTTTTGGTTAGATAAATAAATGGTTGAGATCATCTATCTCAGCTAATTTTCACTCTAATTAATCTCTTAATTGGGGTCCATCTTGGGTCCTAATCCCCATATTACGAGATGGCACAAATTATGAGTCTCAAACTATTATATAGATTTACACTTCTTTGGGGGTGATTTTCACTTTTCGGCCCCATGTGTTTGCCTCTGCATATGAGCGGACCTTAGGCATTCATTAAGGGAGCACACCAAATCCCAGGGGATACATAAGATATTAACTCCTATTATTATTATTATCATGGTTGTCATTGTCATTACCATTGTCATTGTTAGTGGTTTTTTCACATTGACCTGGGTTTTTGTCCTTGCAATTAATGCAATTACTACTTTACCTCTACTTTTAAGCCTATTCATTGGAAATGTAAAAAGATAAGATTTGATTTCATGTTCGATGATCTCTCTCCGCCGTTCTTTTCCATTTATATAACCTTTGATACGGTTATTTGGTGGCTAAGGATGATCTTGAGTTCATAGCCATGTTATAGAGTACACCATCTCAAAACCGCCATTTATGGTTTCACCACGTAAGCCATCATGCCATTTTTCCCTGATTACTAGTATCGTTAGTTATTTCTCATATCATAGGACATGCGTCAATCCATTAGCACTATCCTCCCTCTTCGTCCTCCTAGGACGTGTCAATTCCATAGTAATCACTTCCTCGAGAATGATCGTAAGCCATGCATCTCCTTATTGGCTATATTTAAAATGGAGTAAACACATGCCCTCCGCATGCATCTGGTTTGAATTTTAACTGGACATGTGTTGTTTCCTAGTTCACAATTGGATAGATCATTCTGTCTATGCTTCATTTAAAAACCCTCTTTTCTTTAAATTTCCTCATCTCCTAATCAGCTTCTTTGTCAATCTACTTTGCATTCTACATCTCTCTTTTTTCCACCGCATCAAAGGCTCGGAATAAACAAGCACTACTACTGTCGTTGAAGGGGAAAATCCCTTGCAAGTTTCTAGCCCATCTACATCAAGTCCTTCTGCTCCTAGGATCGTGACAAACAAATCCCCAGTTCTGGTTGTCCATGATATCTGTGGAGAAAGTAAGGATAAGAGTTTGATGATGACTTCCACCTTCATTAAGATCGTGTCTTCTTCTAGTTCTTCCAGTCCGCCAAAGTTAGCCCTTGGTTCAGCATTCTTTGGCGAGGCTCATCCTCGTATGCCATATGTTTTTCTTTATGACAAGGAAGATGCAGTCATACTTATCCAACAAGCAAAGCATGTCTACTAGGGCGACTGGTTGAAGAGGGTTACCATTGGGTCCTTCTATAAGGTTTACCAAACTTGGGTAGATTGGGTCACCAGGATGCAGTTTGACTCGAAGTTGGTTGAGAAGTGGAAAAGGGCTAGGCATTGAGGAAGGTATTCAAGCATCTTAAAGTGAAACGCCTCATAATCAACCCTTGCTTGCCTCATTCCTACTTTTTTGGTCTCCGGTGTCCAATGTCAAGAAAATGACAATTACTCTTGTTAATATATTCCACCTTCTTAATCTTCCTATGGATGGGAAAATTCTTCATACAAATTTCCTTGAAAATTCTCGAGACGGATTCATTTGTAGTTCAGAGGCTCCCTAATTGGTGTATTCCACTTTTGTGGCTCGAGAGCTAGGCCAAGGAGATAACCCTATCACCTTTCAGGAAGAGTATTTTTTTTATTTGTATTGGATCTGTATGTTTCTTCTTTGTGTTTCCTCCAAGCGCATTCTCCAAAGTTACATTCATATAACAAGAATTTGGAGATCAATTAACACTTCATTTGGGAGTCAATTTTCCCCAATCATATCAATATATTAGTGAGGGAAGTCCATTCCTCAAGGAATTTCATAAATCATTGAATCTTGGATTCACACTATACTTCAAACTTTAAGAATAGAGTTCTATATGACGATAGAATCAACGACTTACAATTCAGTTCAAAATGAGAAAAGTAGGATGTCTATAATTTCACAAATTTAGATAATTCATGTGGGTTCCACATAGTTTAGCCATATATTGTTCAATCGAAACAATGAGATCAATGGATTGAGATCGATGGAGTTAGATAGCTTTTCTTATAACAAGAATTCTATATAAATTAGTCATGGATTTCATAAATTTGATATCAACAGTGAATACATACATTTAGCTCACAATTTCTCAAGGATTTCAAATTTATCAGTCCATAAATTTAAGATCAATAGTTTTCAAGGTAAGTTCACCAAGAATTGAAGAGACAATGGAGAAATCAAGAGGAATCAAGATTGGTTTTTCATAAAAACAGTCAAGGGTCAAAGAAGATGGGCAGCACATCACACATCTAACTTGCAAATCAAAGATCCATGAGTTTTAATATGAATTCTAACAAGAATTGAAGAGGGTTAACCAAGATCCAATAGTATTAAGAGGATTTCATTATATTCACATAAATGGAAGTTTGTATCATACAATACTACTTACAAATTCAAAGATCCATAGATTTCAGTATGATTTCCATCAAGAATCAAAGGAATTAACCAAGATCCATAGGTTTCAATGAAATTTTCATCACCAAAGAGTCAAGATCAAAGAAAGAAAGCATGCATATTACAAATTATCACTTACCATTCAATGAACCAAAGATAATTAAGTGAAATCAAGGTGAATCAACATGGCTTACAACAAAATTCAAAGAATATGGAAAGTATTGTATACATCATTACTTACTATTCAAAGATCTAGTGTAGATTTAGCTTTTTTCCTTTTGCCAAATTCATTTCCCTTTGTGCTTGGCTCCGCCAACTTCTTCCAAACTCTTATTCTCTGTAGATTAATGGTGCAAACCATCAAAACCCAATAATTTAAAGTAGATTTGATGCAAAATAGTGAGACAACCCTAGATCTAAGAAATTTTCCCTATGGAGAAAGCTATTATGGCTTACCTCTCTCAATTTGGAGCATTTTTTTGCCTCTTCTTCCAATTCTCTTCTTCTTCCAATTCTCCTCTTCTTCCCTCTCCTTTTCTCTTTTTTATGTCATTTGATCTATTTGGGGTGAATTTAGAGTCAAATCATCATTTGGGAGTTTGGGTGTTAGTTGGGGTCAAATTTCAAGTTTACCCCTAAAAATCCTGGAATATTTAGTATAGATACTGACAAGACCAGTCAAGATTCAGTCCTAATTGGTCAAACAGAGACTCATCTTTGAGTCTGTGGTCCTGATTGGTTAGGATTAATTCCTGATCGATCATGATTATGCAAATTGGTCTTTTGGGCCTTTTCACTCCTATTTTGTATCTTTTGGCTTCTAAACACCTCACACACTTGCATTGACATATTAAAGACTTGTTAGGGTCCCAAGTTGGTTCTCAGGTTGGGTTTTCCACATATTTTCACCTAAGTGGATCATTAAGTAAGTCCAAGGTATCCTAATACACAGAAGAAAATTTTGGGGTGTAACAGAATTGCTCCACAGATTCCACTCTAAAAATCTATTTTAGAGTCACTTTTTAGGAGCTACAAAATGTCGATTATATGATTCTTTGGCCTAGTTTTCTTTCTTTTGGTGAATCTACCTCTTCTTCATCTAGATTTCTTTTCTTTTTCATTTTTTTTCCCGCTGAACCAAATGCCTTTCTTATTCTGGAATTAACCCCATAGAATGCATTCTTGGCAGGATCTAGAATCGAGATTTTAGAGTTGAACCAGTAGAAGTGTTACCAAATACAACCTTGGTTTCCAGAACAAAAATTACAAAATAAAAACAAATTATAAATGAAATTTAAATAAATAATTATAAAAAGGAAAAAAAGAAAGATGCTAACCAACCATCGTTTTTGGCATGGTTGTGTTAAGTAAGAACTCTTAATTAAAAAAAATTCAACATTTTTCTTGACAATTTTACTATAACAAGATATGTCAACATATGACTATTCTTAAAAGGCCATTATTATGGTGAGTACCAAAATCAGCCCTTAATCGTCTAGAGGATGAGGAATGTGGTGAGTCTATAATGAGGTATGTATGGCAATGTTGCAAAAAGGGTAAGGTTTGAAGGCACAGATAGTTATACCACATCTTTAATGAATCTAAAAGTGATCTCTCGATCTAGTAACCTGGGAAACTCAATAGCAATTCCACATGATCCCTACTCTCTTAAGGGATTTAGATCTCAATGTGAGAGAGGATACGTAGTGTCCTAGAAATCTAGACAAACTACATAAGGTTTTGCATTCATCACGTATGTGAAATGGAGTTGCCACCAGTCATGTGTGTGTGACTAGACACCTTGAGGGAAATTTCTAAGAAATCCCCTCCACAAATGGTCAAATCAGAGATCACGTGTGGGTTCGAGGTTTGATTACATATATGAAAGGTTTTACACACCCTAGCCTACTTATTCCAAGAACAGCTAGCTACTTTACTCCGTTAAGCTAATGTCTATATAAGAGGTATAGGGTACATGTTTGGGGATTTTGCATCCCATCACGGATAATGTGATGGATATGTGTCCCATGGTGGGTGTTAAAGAAAGAGCCTGAATACTGCCAAGAGCTGTCTAAAGTAAGTCCGCATGCTACCAAGAGCTGTCTATAAAGGTTCCTGTGCTGCTAAGTGTTGTTAATGATGTGCTGCCAAGAGTTGTTAATTTGTACTTTGGGAAGATCCTGATTATCTCTCTTAAGTGTATTTGGGCTGCCCATTTGGGCTTGTACAAATGGACTCACTTGGGCCAGAAGGTAGAGTATTAGTGGTTTAACGTCATTAACATTTTATGAGCTGCCCAAGTGCATCTCTAAAGGATGTATGGGCTTGAATCCCAAATAGATGTGATAGGGAGAAATAACTAGATCCCTATAAACCTATGAAACCCCAACCCTAATGAGACTCACCCGGGAGGTTCACCCTAATGAGACTCACTCAGGAGGTTTTCGTTAAGAAAACCTACCAAGTCCCTATGACCACCAAATCCCCATGATAGCAACCCAAACAATAATAAGGCCACTTAAAAAAGGTTTTGTTGTTCAACAACTTCTCAATACCGAGATTTATAAAAAGCAACCGGGCCATTTACTTCCCCTTCAATACCCGACACCTCAAAACCCTCATGACAACTTTCAGGGAGTGACCTGAATCCCAAATATCCTAACACCAAAAAAGGAAGTCATTTCATCGAAAACTATTCATATCCTTCATACTTGAACATAAGAACAATCCAGAAGCCGTTACAAAAAAAAGAATATTCTCTACAACTGGCCTAACAAATTAAGAAGAGACAAAAGTGGAAGAGGCCACTATGAGTAACCAACTAAAAATAGAAAAATCAGAGAGGTGTCATATCAATGTGGGAAGATATGGGCCGAATCTTGCCTAATATGTGAGGACTCGAGCTTACAAAGAAGAGGAATAGTCAGCTCACCAGGGACCATTGCGCTCGAGACTTGGGCCCTCCATGCAACCATCTGACTGATGTAGGAGCACTCGTGGTTTTGACATCATCAGTTGGCACCATTTGTGATTACGTCTTCCTTAAGGACCAAAGGTTTGCATGGTTGAGACCAAGTTAATAGCAACATAGCATAACCCTCATGCCAGAGTTGACGGACAAGAAACCTCCATCTTAGATGAAGGCCATTACGGAGAACCTCGAGTGGCCGCCCTTCAACAATGTGTTCAGGGCTTAACGACAAGTATACAACTACTCATGGAGTAGAATCAATAAATAATGCAAGAATTGAGGGGCTGGAAGAGTGAGCCCGACAATCAAGAAATGGAATAGCGGGAGCCACTTGTCCATCCTAGCAAAAGACGTGATAATGGCTAGGAACGAGAAAATGAGGAAGGGAGTGCCACAACATCCCAATTTCAAGAAACAAGCCATATTTTCTAGCATAGAGAGAGGGTTTAGGAAGAGAAGATGGAGGACGAAAGGTGAAAAATGGTAACCATGAGGGAAGCTGATGTGAGAAATCGCAAGTATACGAATCACTCAAGTAATAAAGTGCAAGAGTTGAGTGTCGAACCCACGAGGATTGTTTAATTTACTAAGTACCGAAATTGTATTAATCTCAATTATATTTGACAAAGCCAAAATTTAAAGAGTTGTTGAAACTAAATTAAAATGAA
>JAOXJP010227554.1:0-11283 GCA_025762735.1 Platanus orientalis | reverse complement strand
AGACTCAAGAATGAGTCTCTTCCAACCCGGAGGAAATGATGTCGATGATGTGCCAGCAAAATATGGTAACAGTATACCAGATCATAGCCCAATGAGAGAGGCTAAGAAGGAAAATATGGAAGCACATCACATTAGTAGTCCTAAATTAGTAGTTTATTGATCTTGGGGTTCTAATTATTTGCACTTTACTTTTATGATTTTATTTAGCTACTTCTTTTAGATGCCAATGGTTTGAATCATTTAGATTAATAGTTTGTGAATGGATCTAAAGGTTAGAATCTTTGGTAGTATTTATTTACCATTAGGTTTGACTTTTAGTTTAAGTATAAGAGAATTGTAAAGGAAGAACTCAAAATCTTTTGGGTTACTGAATGAGATTCTCTATTTTGATGAAATTAGAGTTTACTGTCAACACCTATATAATATTGCAAGTTGTGTTTACTTTATCTGTCTCTTTCCTACTTTGTTGTGGCTTTGGTTTAGGTGTTTAGGATTCTTATATGGAAGACTAGACTGGCTGCATCACTAAGACAACTTATATGAATTTTAATATCAGATTCTATTCATGATATTGATAAAACATAGATGACAATACAAAAATTAAAAATATCTAATGTCAAAGAGAACATATAGACTAGTATATATGAAAAAAATCTGATTAGTCTTGTAAAAATGTGTAGCACATATGTTTTTTTCTTAAATTTATAATTTTTGAAACTAACACAAATGAACAAAATAAAAAATAATATTGACAGTTGTATTTACTTTATATTGTTGTTCCTTCGTATAGGTGTTTGGGATTATTGTTTGGAAGATGAGATTAGGCTGCATCACCAAGACAACCATCTAGGAATTATAAAATTAGATTCTATACATAAAAAAAAGGGCGATCTAGTGCACAAGGCTCCCGCAAATTAATGTGGGGTCTGGGGAGGGCAAGATGTACGTAGCCTTACCCCTATTCCAAAAGAGGTTGTTTCCGTGACTCAAACCCACGCCACCAGGGATGCTAGGTAAATCTAACTGTTGGGCTAAGTTGTCATTTCAAAATTAGATTCTATGCATGATATTGATAAAACATAATTGACATTTTGATGCTATTATACTTTTTTTTTTTAATCTATTGCTAGAGAAAACATATAAAATATGGTTGGAAATTTTGATTAGTCTTGTAAAAATGTGTAGCACATGCTTTTCATCTGAATTTACGATTTATATATTAAACAAAATAAAAACTTAATAAATTATATTGAAAGTTGTATTGATTTTATAGAAGTCGCTTTCCTATTTTTGCTATATCGTATGTATAGGTGTTTAGGATTATTTTATTGTTTAAAAGACGAGACTAGTTGCATCACCAACACAACATATGTGAAACATAGCTAACAATACAAAACTTAAAAAAAGTCTAATATTAGAGAGACCATTTAAACTCAAATGCTTGGAAAACTTTGATTAGTTTTGTAAAAATGTGCAACGTATATACTCTTAATCTAGTTATGATTTACTTAACAAACAAACAATATACATAAATAAAAATTAATAACATATGATTATATTTTTTATAGTAAATATAACATATAAATATATAGTCTACACAAATATTGTATTCAAAATGTAAGGAAAAATTTACAACAACAGCAACAACAAATAGTCTTATCCCAATTATTTGGGGTCGGCTACATGAATCCTGTTCTGCCATTTCTATCTGTTTAGGGTCATATCTGTCGTTAAATTACCAGCTGCCATGTTCCTCCTTACTACCTCCACCCATGTCAATTTTGGTCTTCTTCTGTTCCTTTCAATATTTTCAACTTGTATTGTCTCACTCCGCCTAACTGGTGCAGTCATTGGTTTTTGTTGCACATGCCTAAACCATTTCAATTGACTTTTCCTCATTTTATCACTTATTGGTGCTACACCTAAGCTCCCACGAATGGATTCATTCTAATTTTATCTTTTCTAGCTTTGCTACTCATCCATCACAACATCCTCGTTTCGGCCACACTCAATTTATGTATGTGTTGCTACTCCCACGAGTGAAATGATGTGTTTGGACAACTTTTTTCATCTCAAGCTTTGTGTCTAGTCAGTTGGGAAAATCATTCTATTTTATAATGGCTTGTTCTTCTTTAAGAACTACAAACTAGTCATTTGGATGTGTTGATGCAATTTTTGTTCACTCAAGGCATCACACCTAATCAAATGTGAAGAACTTTCTTAGGGGAAGCTATATTATGGAAAGGGCAAGAATCCATAGAGAGTTCCCAAAGCTTTAGGAATCTGGATATTTATAAATTCCTAAGCTTAAGGTTCGTGGAAAAAAAAAATTTCTCACCCTTATTCCCAATCCTATCATGATTGGTAAAACCCCTTAGAAGATTTTTCATTTAAACTTGGAGAGATCTAATAGAATTCAAACATCTTTCTTGAATTTGTGAGCCTGCTTATAGGACAGAGAAGACTTGGATTTATCACCTATATGTTAATATTTATGAACTTTATATTTAGGCTGTAGAGGACTCATTCTAACCATAGAGACCATCAGTGTTCATTGGTGTGGTGCAGTAGAAATAACTCCGATGTATCGCATAATGGGATATGGGCTCAAACCACTCATGATAAATGAAATAAACAGTAGCTCAGCATCGTATATATAAATCAACAAACACCCACATAAGACTAGGATTTGATGTGGTTCACTTCTTCGGCAAACTTCTATAAGAGTTGTTTGTTATTCATTATACAGGTTACAATAAAGTAGATTCTCCATTTTTTCATCAGTCCTAATCTATAGAAAACCCAAGAACTTGTTATATCTCTCTCTCTCTCTCTAAATAATCAAGAATTCCCTTCCCATCTCTCACAATCAAGAAACCTACTTTCTAACTATGTAAAATGCTTTTGTCTCTTTAATCTTTATTTCATTTAAGGAGAAAAATCTAGAGAAACACACACACACATCTTGAAAACTACTCACTCACGTACAAAGAAATATAAAACTTATAATTATAATATCTAAATTAGAAGTATAAATCTCAGTTGTCAGATTACTCATCTAATCTATTGGATGAGAAACAAGACAAACCCAAGGTCAGAACTTATTCAGAAAAGCAAAAAAGCAATGTGAAGAATCTAAACCATATTTACAATTTGCATAAACTATAGATATTTACGTACATATCTGAATTTGGGTGTGGTTGCCCATTACAAATTCTGTTACCGCTTGTGGACTTCAAGGTATATATGATTATGGAACTCCCATATTCCCAATAATCCCGTCCAGTCCTAGCATGAGCATTTATTATAGGACGGCAACTAATGGAGGGAGAGAGAGAAAGAGAGAGAGAGAGAGAGAGCAATGAGTGGCAGTTTGGTCAATATTTGTCATAAAATAAAATTAATTATCACAATATTAAGGCAATTGAAAAACCTATCCTACTTTAAATTGACCATAGGAAATTAGTTATGATATAGAAATGGATTGTACCGCTGGAATGGACACCGGGGAAAGTGTATTGTGGACTTTGGATTTCATGTAATTCCTTCTCTGTGTGAACTCTTCAAATTTCTCTTTTTTGTTTTAATATGTAGTAAAGTTTTTTTTTTTAAATAAAAAAATTGATTTTAAGTACGATATTCTTCTTTTGCAGCAACTTAGTTCTATGAAAGTGAATATAACTAGGGTTCACAAGATCTTGTGTTTTTTCACTTTTTCTCCACGTATCACCCAGTGCCCTAATGTTTCGGGGTCGCTCCCGAACAGGACCCGCCATTTGTTGGGCTTCATTGAGAGATCCTTATTAAAAATGCAGTAAATTAGCCGTGGTGATCATCCAAAAGGATACAAATATTACTTTGTTAGTTCTCTTATGGGAGATTCCTAGGAATAACTCTGCACGTGATGCACAATTTCCTCTTCCGAACCGGCCAAAATGTGGGACGGCCCATCATGGATTTGGGTTTAATCTTTTTCAAGAAGTTTGGATTTGAAAAGGACATAACATGTTTCAAGATTCACCTTCCCTTATTATGGTACCTCCACTCTCCACAATACTTATCGGGTTTAACCTTTTCTTAATGAACCGATAAGATGTCTCCTCATGCCATTACAAAAAAGATGTGGTTGAGCCGGCTCGGCCGGCTGGACTACTATTTTCATGGGTGTTCACCTGGCAAAGTCGCACTAACTCGGCGTGCCACAATGACAAAACTACCCTTTTTGGAATGTTACAATCACGAAAATGCCACTGCACTCTTTAAGCTTAAAAAATGTTGACCTTCGAATTAGCGAACCCTATAGTTAAAATCATTCTTGGTAAGTTAGGTCAATTGAGGGAAAACCATATTAATCCCGCTTCTCATGTGAACAAATGTTTCTCAAGAATACCGTAAACAAGTTCAATTATCCAATTTAGAGGGTTTTTCTGCTAAGAAGTATAAGTTTAAATTCAAAGGGCTTTCCGGTCTTTGTATTCAATGGCCCCAGCTTCGTTGTACTTTGACCATTAATAATGGCACTGTTGTGTTTATGTGGGGTTAGGGTCCCATACTTGGCTTCATTCGTGATGATTGATTCCATAAAAGTTCAATTCGTCACAACTTGCCCTACCAATATATCCGAGGAATCAGTATCTTCTCAGGACCTAAGCGGAGTATCTTCTCAAGACCTAAGTAAAGCGGATTTTCTACAGCACAAAAAGTTATGGTAACCCAGAAGTGAAAGCACTGAGTGACACGTTTTGGAAAAAGTGAAAAAAATACCCAACCCTAGATGTAAAAAGTGGAGCTTCAGAACTTGCCCTACCAAAATATCTGAAAACCTTTCTCCAATACGGTACAACATACACCACATAAGAGGGTGGAATGTATCCACTCCTCTTATCTAATGCTCCTCTCTGCACCCTGTCAGGGGGCAGGCACACGGTGCCAGAGCATTAGATAAGAGGAACGGATACAATCCACCCTCACCACATAATTACCAGTAAGGGAAACAAGAAACAACTCCTAAACTCTATCTCTTGTTTTTCTAAAGTTAGGAAAGTAATTCATAAAAAAATAAAAGAAAGTTAGGAAAGTGAAGTGAAACATGTTTTTCCTCCGCTTTCGCCAATAAAAGTTGAAGGAAGTTCAGACTTTTTACAACTTTTAGAAGGAAATGAAAAAATCAATCTTTTCTTTTGTGTGTGTGTGCATAAATGGTAATTTCAAATTTTATTCTAAAACTTAATTTTCTACCCTTGAACTTTCTATGCAATCAAACGTGAAGAAACTTACGCAGTTGCACGATTGTGTAAACCCTCCTTAACCACACCCCCTAAATTGGTAAAAGAAAGGATCTTTGGCCTCTAATTTTCTTTCTATTTGACAGGGAAAACGAAGGTTTTTTTTTTCCCCGTTAAGTAGGATAAACAAAGTTGATTTACTTTCTCTCAACTTTTCAACTTTTCATGCAAACAGACGGTTATCTGAGACTTGTTCAATAGAAAAATTATTGTTCCCCAGCCCTCGAAATGGTTCATGAGAAAAGATCATTTATGTGAAATGGATTTTCTATTAGCAACCGTAGTATCTTTTAATTAGATATAGAACCTGACTCAACGAGTCCACTTGATATTTGGACTGAGTCATGTAAATAAAACACACTCCTACTCGCTAAATCTTAGTTCTTTTCACACAAATCAAAGAAATTTTATCTTCATACTACAATCTTTATTGCTACAGATACACAGGTACCATCCAAACCATGCAGCGCCCCATGCAGAACATCAGGAATAACAATGGACTAAAATCCCATTAAGTGAACTTGATCAAAATTATCTCATCAAGATTAATGACTGAAACCCTATAACTTCTTCACTCCGAGTCAATACAAGAAGTAGTGTCAAACAGTCACAACTCATAGTGATATACTTAGGTTACACGACAAGTTTCGTGAGAGCATCTCTAATTTATCGAGTACTGTAGGAACCCTAGAGAAGTGGGTAATACAGGACTGATACGAGAGTGACACAGGAGCTGGGAATGGTCCTTTGGTTCAAAAAGCCATAGCGTATTTTCTTCGCATTGAAAGAACTAAAGGTAGGGGCCGGGGGTGATTTTAGGGTCAAAAGGATTAGCAGAGGGCATCAATTTTTTTATTTTGTGGTTGTGGTTCATCACATAGTGCGCCAGTTGGTACGAAGGAATAGGGCACAGGCTAGAGCTCATTGTACTACTGTCCTATTTCTCTATGGGTAGTGCATGTATCCTCAGGCTTAGGGGCATCTAGAAGAGGGTAATTACACACCGACCTTACAAAACCACCCCACACCACAAGTGTTTTTGAGTGAGCCCACCATGTTGAATAATACCCACAAAATAACTGATTACTACTGTTCTGCGCTGAGAAGAATCAATCCACCAATGAAATGGCTCAAATAGCTTCTGAATTATTGGACTGGTCATATGATTTGTTAGAAGAATCAATCCACCAATGAAATGTCTCAAATAGCTTCTGAATTATTGGATTGGTCGTGTGATTTGTTTATTTACATCGACCAATGAGATCATCTCCTACGTTGTTGCTACGTAATACCAAATTTTGAACATATCCCCCTTAAGAAGAGGAAAAATTAATACTCCCAAGACTCATATTTGCAAGAAAGACTTGGCACATTTAAGATTGTAAAAGATATGTAATCTCAAAGCCTTATCATCAACTAATATCACATACACTTATATGCTTAAACGAATTTGGTTCGTACGTGGTCGGTGCTTAACATTGACAACACTTGTCTGCAACAAAGTATGCAATTTTTGTTATCAGATGGTGATGGGAGTTGGGCCACATGCAGATGGGCATAGCTTTCAACATGATTCAAGCAATGACGAACGATCGTAACATAAAACATCCATTAGTCAGCTCAAATAATGTGGGATTACTGATCTTAATGGAACCTATCAGTTCTCTTGGTGATTAAGAATGGATCAATAGAAGCGAGAAGTAACGTGGTTGATGCAATATGCTAGTGTTGTCAAGGTCGAAGAAGGGGTCCAGGCCTCAGTTCAGTTTTATTATCAAGTTGGTTACAACCTTGAGAGGTTGTATTGTCTATGTCAACTTAAATACGTAAGAAACAAGTCAGATACCCAAAAAGAATGGTGCTTTCATGGTCCATATATTGGACCAAGTATGGCCACTGCTTACTCAGCAAAGATCCCCTCAATCCTAGGAACAGTTACTGTATATGGGTCATGCAACAAGTGGTGAACTGGTACTACTTGATCAAATATTGAGTAATAATACAAAGGCTCAAGTGGTCTAATTGTATTGTCATTGCCCTTCTTTTTCACAAGAGCCTTGAGCCTTTAAGAGAAAAAGACATTGGTTGTTGCCTAACTTAAGGGGAAAATATCACTGCCAACTGGTCAATAGCATTTCCATGCCACTTTCTAGAGTGGGGATGAACCTAGTTCTATGTCTGGAGCCCATCTTCTTCACTAGTTCCACAGAGAATAACACTGAAAGCTCTTAGTTTTAGTTTGTTATTAAGTGTGAAACAAATCTATTTTCCAATTGGAACAAGATTTTACTTGATTTTCGACGATAGCCCTGTTGAAACATATCCTATAACCTTAAGGTTTTAGGAGAGATGATTAACTGCTTAAATTTAAGATGGTATAAGAGTGGGTTTTAAGTCATGAGTTCAAATCCCGTGCCCCACGTTCATTGTCCTGGAGTGTCCCTCTTAGGGAGAGTGTTAAAATATATTAAGTATATTAACTCTAACCTCTCCTACAACCTTAGGGTTTTAGGAGAGATGATTAATTGCTTTATTTGAGAGGCCCATCTAAGTTCAAAAGAAAATTTACTTGTTTTATTTAAGATGGTATTAGAGCAGGATTTAAGTCACCATTTCAAATCCGGCCCCGTGGACGCAATTATTCCTACAGGTTTTGCACCTATTTTTCCTTTACAGTGCTAGAGTATGGGCATGCCGGGACATTATAAAATATATGTTAAGTAAAATGACTCTAACCTCTCCTTTAACCTAAGGGTTTTAGGAGAGTATTACTTGTTTTATTTATTTATTTATTTTGTAAAACCGTTAATTGCTTTATTTAAGAGAGCAAAAGGTCACTTGTCTTTGCATAAACATGCAAACACAAACCTCATAGAGAAGGGTCTTCTGAGGATAAACAAAATAAAATTAGAAAAGAACACCATGGTTTCGTTCACTTATTTACATTCTCATCACCCAAAGCATCTTGAAAAGGTATGTCCCGAAACTCATGACAGTCATGAGGGAACGAACGGTGCTCATACATTGAGCTCATTTTCACGAAAGCCACATATAATGGATGCTTAAGACTAACACGTCTCTGCCAATTAATGGATTCACAGTATCGCCCATGACCCATCACTTTCTAGTTTGCCACTGCTTTAGGTAATCGAGAATGGCTTCAAGATAGTACAATAGAGAATCTTTGAGGTCGATGCCAGCCCTTCATTTTGGAGAAGGTGCACCAATTGGTTTAGCCTACAGCTCAACTGTTAATGATGGTCTGTGTCGTAAACTTGATTTGGCAGTTGGATCCTAACTTCACCTAACTAGGAAAGGGACATCTAGATGAAGTAATGCCAAGCATGTTCTATGTCACTTTGTTTTAAATGCCTGTTATAAAATCAGAAAGCTATTCCTTGGAACTTGGAACTTCTGTAAGGTCAACGGGATCAGTGAGTTGAGTGAGTTAGCTCATGAGTCAATAAAAGAACTGTTGTGTTGAAGCCTAGATTTAGAGTTCATATACAACAACATAGAAGAAAGAATACAGTGAAAGACACCAATGACTTGAACCTTACATCCACAGCTGAAAATGACGAGAGATTTTATTATGATCGAATAATGAGATTACAATGAGCAAACTAAAGAAACCCTAAATATAAATCCCCAAAATCCTATTTTCACAACTGGATTGGATCCCAAACCGGGTCAAGAATACAAGTCAAGAACATATAATAAACATGTTATATTGGGTTAGTCTCTAGATCACAATCCGAATAACATCTTGGGTTGAATTCTAGATACTAACCCAACAACAGCATTAAAAAGAAATATATACTGTCGAGAGTGGACTGTATCTACTATGCTCTTATCTAATGCTCCTCTCGGCACTTTGTCTAGGTGCAAGCACATCAGTGCCGACAAGTGATATGCACATCAGTGCCAACAAGTGATTTTCACTTCGTAGGAGGGAGGGAGGTGCATATCACTTGTCGACGCTGATGGGCCCTCCCCCTAACATAGGGCGGAGAGGAATGGATACAATCCACTTTTATATTGTCTACATTTTTCATTTTATTCATTATATAAATAAAATGAAAAATGTAGACAATAATATCAAATCTCAGTCAAATCATCGGATCCATCAAATAATTCAATCGAGTTATTGAATCAAAACCAAGTTATAAAGTGGTGAGTCAATAACCGAGTCGACTCATCAATTTAAACACTGGTCTGACATGCTCATTTTATCTTACGAAATTGAGGGAAAGATTCATTTGAAAGAACCGATACTATTGATTGAGGGAAAGATTCATTTGAAACAATCGATGCTATTGAACAGTCAACGAATATAATGGAATCCAACTAATATGTACATTTGCTTTAATGCTTCCCAGATTTCTATCCAACTGCTGACAGTTATTTTAAATTCACCTTAAATATGTATGTGGTGTACAAAACATCCATGTAGTTTCAAACCACCTTAAATAGATATACAAAAGGGATGAAATCGTAGGCGCCACCCCCCCCCCCCCATGGGACATTCGGGGGTGGAATCAATTCACTTTTTGGAGGTTTTTGATGATTCCCCCTCCTGAGTGTCCCATGGGGGGGGTGTCGCACTTGATATCAGACCTATACAAAATATGCACGTAAGGTGTGAGAGAGAGAATATTAAGGGCTGATATCCTCTACGCCAACCCCTCCCCCTTGGCACTCAATGGACACACAAAGAGGGAATGTGACATCTCAAAAACTGAGTTGATCCCTCCTGTGTGGCCATTGAGTGGCTCACAAGGGGGGTGACGTAGAGGATTTCAGACCTCGACGGAAACGTCCAATAGAACATGAGAATTGAGGGGGCCATAGAACACCTCATACTTGTGATTCTCAAGCACAAGGAGGCCAGACGTCAAGACAGGCGATATCACCTGTGATGCCCCCTTTGTGCGACACCTCGTGGGGCAAGACACAATGGGGTGGAACCCATTCACTTTTTGGTATGTCCCTCATGAGACGTCGCACAAGAGGGCGTCACAAGTGATTTCATCCCATGTTTTTGAAAGTCCCACATAGATTATCAACTAATAAGACAAAAACAAGAATGACAGCTATATTATCCCTTTGGATTAGGACTATCAATTGGGTCAAGCGGGCCTGAACCCGACTTGTCTAATCCAAAAAATAATTGGACCAGAAAAATTGAACTTCAAGTTGGGGACCTATTTTAGGCCTAATAAAGTGATTTTTGGACTGGACTTAGTTATGAGTTATACTGTCAAAGCAAATGTTATGTGATAAAAATGCCTCTGTAGTGTAAATGGTGAATTATAAACAGAAATGTGTTGTTTTTAGGGGTAAAAGGGTCCAAAAAAGTGTTCAGTTGAAAATGTAGGTGATCAATAAAAGATATCAAATTTAAAAACACATTATGTGTCAATCAATGGTATGCCGTTAGAGGTCTATCTCAAAATAGACAATCATTCTCCTAGACTGGATCCTCTCATGCCACATATGACCTGCTAAGGTTTTGTCTAACAGGTGCAGAACACTATTGGAGGGAAAAAGTGAATTACAATTTTTGAAAAATGCAATTCACTTTTTCCTGTCAATCATCTCCTGCCACCTACTAGACAGGACCTTAATAGGTCATAGGCTGGCGGAAGAAGATCCTTTGCGTCATTCTTGTTATATTATACACATCAGGGTGTTAGGTTTGTGAAATTCTTAAGAGATGATATAAGTATGGACTGTTGCATAAGATATATGTTACTTTTATAAACTTTGGATCAGCCTGAAACCCGATTTATTAAAGGGATTTTTTCCAAAACGGTTCAAAGTTTTGGCAAAATTGCCAAATAACAAGGTAAAGAAAACTATTTCCGAAATCGGTTTTTCTATGATTAATTTGGAAAGAAAGTGGTAGTTAACGGTTAAGAATTTTTTGCTATTCCTTTTATACCCTTAAAGCACCGAATTTGGCAATCCATTCCCTTTCCTATTCCATCTTCATCAC
>JAOXJP010227553.1:0-11283 GCA_025762735.1 Platanus orientalis | reverse complement strand
GACTTTCATATTCCCTTGGTTTTTCATTTTGCCACCCCTATAAGTGGGGAAATTCTGACAACCTTGCTCATTGCCTGAAAATTGGCTTCTATAAGTCTCTCCACCAACTGTCCTCCCCAAATGCCACAGCCATTTGCATAAAAAAGATTTATTAATGAGGATGACAGGTCTGAGGCTGACACCTCCCCATATTCCAGTCTCCAAACAAAGTCCCAACTCCCAACCTACCAAGTGAAATAGAGGAGCCACTCCCGTCCCTTTCCACAAGAAGTCCAGACAGTGGGGCCAATAATCTCTCTCTCTCTCTCTCTCTCTCTCTCTCTCTCTCTCTCTCTCTCTCTCTCTCTCTCTCTTCCTTTACAAGAAGTAGAATGTCAATTCTAGTGTTCTACATAAAACATCACAACACCTTATATGAGACAACATTATTGATCATCCTCCAGTGGGATAGTTATGGTGGACCGGATGTAGCTGATGGTGCTGGAATAATTGATGGACAACCTTAGAAAGGGAACCAATGATCCAATGTAAATATGTAATTCAAGTAACCACAACACCTGAGTGAAGAACTCCAGATATAGTCTATGATATATGTAACTGGCTGAAAACAGAGCACTGTCTCTTTATGTCAACACACCCCAAATCAGCAAAGAAATAACAGGGAAGTATGGTACTCTTGGATGTTGCAAAATGAACAGGGTATATCAGTTTGGGGATTAGGAAAGAAACAAAACTATAACAGGAAAATTTTTCAGGGTAAATTGTGGGTTCAAAGACGATCTGAAATTAGGGTAATTAAGGTTAAAACAGAGGGTGAAATAGGTCAGACAAGGCTGCTGTTATAAGGAGAGTATATCAACAGAAGATCTGTACTGATTTCAGGAGTTTTTTCAGAGTTTAAAACAGCAGTGTTGATGTTTCTGGTTAAGGTTTAGAGCAGGGTTTAATTGAAGATTAAATCTGGAACAGGAATTGTAATGATGGGTGATCGTGGGGTTCTAAGACTAAGGGAAAACAAAACTGTGTAGGGTTCAGAACAGGGCTGATATCGTAGGTCATATTGGGGAATTATTGCAGGGTTCAAGGGGTATAACTCTAGGCAGATTAAGGTGCTGAATGGGATCAGAAACAGGGTATACCAAAAGGGAGTAAAAGCTGAAATTCTGGGACTGTAAAATAGGGATTTTTGTGGGGCTATAACAGGCTGGGTTTGGGGAATAACCAGGACTGAAATTAGAAGGTGATCAGAGGATAATTTCTGTAGTTATGAGTTTGTTTTTCCAAGGACTTCAGCCAGCAGTGTTAGCATGAATAAAACTTCAGATTTCAGGCTGAAATCAGTCACAATTTGATCTCTGTTCAGTCACAAGCCTAAATATTTGGAGATTTGATTTTCAGATTAGAAAACAGAAAGGGAACTCAGGGTACAAGGGTTTCTTGAAAAGGAGAAACGGTAAAGGAATGGTGAGATGAAGATTGCAGGCTTGGGATTCAAGAACACATTCAAAGAAAGGTTTTTTACTGGATTTTAATGTGTTCTTGAAAGGCTAACAGCAAAAAACAAAGAAAAGGAACAATGAAAGAAGGAGAATAGGATTAGAGAAAGATGAAGAGTGGTCACCTGGTTCTTGAAGAAGAAGACCCTGCTTCTCAAGTTCCAGCCTAGGAAAACCCTACTTAAAATGCCATAACCAAAGGCAAGTTTCTGTTGCAGCCAATAACCACAAAATCCCAAGGCTTGGGTACTAAAACCGATTTTATTCATTGATTCATTGTCCTTCAATACAAAAACGTGCAGCCCTATATATAGGCTCACAAACTCAATAAAATAGCAAGAAACTAAATTAGAAACTCTTAAACTACTAGTTTACTTGCTACTTAGGACTTTCCTAAACTCAAAACTACAAAAACCTTGACTTTCTGAAAACAAAAAATGTCAAAAAGCAAGCCTTTCTAGAGGATTTCGACCAGCACTCTAAGAGGGCCCCACTTTGATTGTAGACTCACTAAAATTACTAAAATACCCTTGACAACAATGTCTTATTCCTATAATGCCCAAAATTAAAAACTAAAATGACCTATGTCCTAAACTCATTAAAACAGAAAATAACTAGGACATAAATTAACTCTAATAAAAAATCCAACAATCCATGTGATGGTAGAACATGTGCTCTCCATGTTGGTGGCACAATGTCGTTCTCTGTGACCACTCTAGAAACAAGCCTGTAGGTGTGATGTCGAATGTCATAAAAGAATTGAATTTGCCTTCTCCTATCACCAATTAGTTTTAAGTAGATTGACAGCTCAAGGTCCAACAATTGGTGTCAACGTCAGGGGTCACAGGTTGAAGTCGCAGGGGCATCATCGTGAGGGACGGATTGTTGGTGGATTCCACAATGTCGCTTCCTGCGATTACTCTAGAAATAGGCCTGCAGGTGCAATGTCAAATGTTGTAAAAGAACTGAGTTTGCTATCTATCACCAATTGGTTTTAGGTGTTGGAGGCTCAAGGTCCGACACTCCACAGCTCTCCATGTGTGGACCCCACCATGATCCATGTGGGCCCCTCTTGATCTTCCATCTTTGCAACAATAATCCAAGAGGATGTGGAGATCCTTTGAGAGGTTCCGAGCAGAGTTCCGAACCTAAATGGAATTCTTACCACTTACGCTAGATGATGCAAGCATGGAACGATATCTTATTTTGGGTGGGGCTCCCAAAGTCAAGATGGATATTGCCCCAAGAGTTACTCAATTCCATTCTAATACTGCAATCTCATGCAAACAAAGTAAAATCTTTCAGGTGTTGAGGATGGCTCTACTTCCTCTGACTCTTCATCAATGGAGCTACTAGAGTGACCCAGTTCTAGGCAATGGGATCAATTTTGAAATTGATTAATAGGCTTGGCAGGTGAGCAAGCCACTGGACACGGGCAGTTCTTCATTAATTGGCCCTTTTTAGTCCTTCAGAAGAGGAGTGGAATAAACATCTCCTCAAAAAAGTAGGTCAAGCTAGTGGAGAATCCTATTGTGGATTCTAGTAAGTGATAGGATCCCTGAGAATGTTGGACTGGGGCGTAAAGGACAAGCATCAAGGAAAATATCTTGAAAGGGGAAGAGAGTATGGAAAGAAATTTCCAACTAAGGGATAGACGATGTTTGTTGGGGCATTTGGCTATTGTTTAGAAGTGCTTTTGACTTTTATTGGATAGTTGGTGTTGGCCTTTTACTAGGAATCTGGTTTCTATTGATGGGGTTTTCTATAAGATTTTTAAGGCGTCCATTCTATCTTTGTAACTGCCTTTTTGGGGTTGCTCCCCCCCCCCCTTCCTGTATACCACCGTATATACTTTTTGCTAATAATAAATGTTACGATAAAAATTAAAAGATACACAACTCTCCTACTAAGCAATGCGTACAAGGCACTCATATTGTTGTATCCATTGCTTACATTCACAATTTTTCAGTTTACTTGTAAAAAAATCATCAAGAAATTGTTAAACTTCCAAAATCAATAGAAACTCTTCCTAAGTAGATTTCCTTATTCTTTTGATGAATAACGATCTTTATTAAAAAGAGAGGGAGAAGGATACACAACTCTAAAAACCGAAGGCCTTAAAGGCCACTAGGAAAGCAAAATAAAGCATAAGACTGAATACATAACCAATCCCTTGATACATCATTAATAGATAAACCTTCAAAGACTTTTGATGCCATAGCCCATGAAGCCACCTCATATAGGATGGGAGTCGACAACTTCCATGGATGAACACCGAACATCCTCAAAGATTCTCCTATTTCGTTCTTTCCAGATACCCCAACAAATGCCATGCAAGATGCCCAACCAAAATTTCTTCCCTCGACCATTTGAGGAGGCCCAAATCCATTGCCTGACAAGATCAAGGAGACTACAAGGCATAGTCCAACTCAATGACACCTTGCCAAGGAAAAGCGCCCAAACTGATCTAGCAAAAAGACATTGGATCATAATGTGGTTTCCGGATTCAAAAATCTTCATGCAAAGAGGGCATATGTTAAGGGACAAACTCATGTAAAGCCGTCTTCTCTAAAACATGTCCAAGGTATTCATTCTACAATAAGCTGCGATCCAAAGAAATGCTTTAACCGGGGAGGGGAAGGCCACTTCCAAACTTTAGAAAGCAAAAAGGTGGGGGAAGAGTTTACAAAGGAAATCTTATCAAAGAATGACTTGACCGAGAAAGAACTAGAGGAGGTGAGAGACCAATTAAGCCTATCCGAGAGAGTTTGAGAGAGACATACATAGTCAAGAGAGCCAAGGAAGGAACCCACTAAATCAATTTCAAACTCAAGAAGGTCCCTAGAGAAGAATAGGTTCCAAGATAGGTTTCCAGCTGAAGAAAAGGAAAGAGTGTCGGCAATAATTACATCCTTTTGATTTGAAATACGGAAAGGCTGGGGGTAAAAGACGCAAGAGACCTTTCACCCCACCGCAAGTCTTTTCAAAATTTGAAACATCTTCCATTTCCAACAACTAGGGAAGTGAGCGGGTCAAAAAGGGGACGAATGGAAAGGATTTTTCCAAGTGAGAGAGGTGCAAAAGGTGATGGATGGGTCAACATTCCAACCATTTGAATCTGATCCATGTTTGAGAAAAATCAATGAGTGCCAAATTCTTCTTCTTCAATGACAAACCTCTACAACCATTTCCCTAGAAGTGTTTGGTTCCTTGTAGTGATGCTACTAATACCCATTCCACCTTTGATTTTAGGGGACTTATTTAAACATTTGATAATATTGCATAATCCCTCTCCTCAAACTACGGTCATATGGACCTCTATTCAACGTGAGGTGGGGGATGGAAGCCGTATCAAATTTTGGGAGGACCCGTGGTGCGGGGACAGATCTCTCAAGCAAGATTTTCTAAATGTGTTTGGTATGGTGTTGGATCCTTCATCGGTGGTAACCTCAAATTTTTCTATTCATGGGGAGGCGATAGTTTGAGAACCCACCCTTCACAGGAATTTGTTTGAGTGAGAGGTCTTAAGGGTGACTCAATTTTTGGAGAGATTACAGGGTTCGCATATTTGCCTGGGTCATGCAGATCAGCGGGTGTGGAAGATTGATTCCAGATTTCTAAGGGCCAGTTCTTAGTAAGGTCATGCTACGGGCTGCTTTCCAATGTCAGGGAGATTCTGGGTCCTTGGGGTGTTGTTTGGTTTAATGGGATCCCTCCAAAAGTTCAATTTTTTATGTGGACCGCGGTGCTAGATAAAATTTCTACGATAGATTCTCTGTGGAAGAAAGATTTTTAGTTGCCTAACGTGTGCCTTTTTTGCTACAGCGAAGCAAAATCAACCTCCCACCTACTTATTCACTGCCCTATGCTTGGGAAATTTAGGGCAATGTAGCCAAAGACTTTAGCATAACTTTTATCGCCCCCATGGACCTAATGAGCCTCCTTCACGGATGGAAAACCTCGGCGTTTAGCTGTTTTGGAAAGCGCATATGGAAGTTGGTGTCGGCTGCAGTTTGGAAAGAAAGCAACAATCAGGTTTTTAAGGGCAATGTGGAGCTGGCCTAACAAGTTTATAGAAGGGCCAGATATTTGATTGTATTTTGGGCCAGAAGATGTAAAGGCTATGATGAGATTTCCAATGGAGCCTTAATTAGGGATTGGGATAACATTATGGGGATTAGATTGTAATGGTTTGGCCCCGTGGTTGAGGTTTTTTGGGACTTCTGGCTGCTTTTTCTCTCTTTCTTGTTGGGAATCTCTCATCCCTTGTTTTTGTAGATTGTTCCCCCCCCCCTTTTTTTTGCATTAAAGCTTTTAGTCATCAAATATATATATATATATATATATATATATATATATATATGAGATGATCCTTCTTTTGGTTCCCATCATCCCACAAGAACGATTTTTGAAGGGATTCAATCCTGGCAGCCACTTTTGATAGAATTTTCAGTAGGAACATAAAATAAAATAGGATGTTGGACAAGGTAGCCTTTATAAGAGTGATCCTACCACCCAGAAAGATCTTGAGAACGTTTCCAACAAGCCTATCTCTCTTCCACTTTCTCCACCAAGGGATCTCAGAAGCTAACCAAACTTGAGCTACTACCCAAAGGCATTCCTAAGTATTTGAATGGCCAATTTTCTACCTTGTAGCCCAAAATTGAGGCTAATGAACTTAATTCCACCTCATCTACATGAATTCCTATAATGAATTACTTATCCCAAGTGACCTTTGAACCAAAGATGATTTCAAGGACTTCAAGAATATTTTTTAGATTCACAACCCCATCTACACTTGGTTTTATGAGAACCAATGGATCATCTGCAAAATGGAGATGTGAGATATTGATGTCACTTATGTGGAAAGCATCAATTAGGTTAGCTCGAACCACATGGTTAAAAAAAGCACTAAGACCATCAGCCACCAAAGAAAACAAGAAGGGAGATAGTGGAGCGCCTTGTCTTAGGCCCCTTGAAGCCCCAAAATAACCCTTTGATATCCCGTTCAGAAGGATGGAGTACCATGGATTTGTTACACATCCCAAGATCCATTGAGTCAATTTGATACCGAGACCTTTTTTAAGGACCCATTTAAGAAAACCCCATCCACCACATCAAATGCCTTCTCAAGATCAATCTTATAGAAAAGACCCCTCGTGGAGGATTTCTTCCAAAAGTCCACACAATCATTAGCCACCAGAATCCCATTTGTTATTTGTCTTCCCTGGATGAAAACACTGTGTGAAACTAAGATAACTTCTTTCATCACATGTCTCAACTTGCATGATAACACTTCGGTAATGATTTTGTACATACTACCCACTAAGCTTATGGGTCTGAAATCGGCAGCCCTACAAAACCCTTCCTTTTTAAAGATAAGGGCAACAAAATTTGAACTTGCTCCTCTAAGGATCAAACCTCTTCCATGGACCTCTTGAAAAACCTTCATTAAGTCTTCTTTGATGAACTCCCAACAAGATTGATAGAATCACATTGAAAAACCATCAACCCTAGAGATTTGTCTTTATTCATATTGTAGACAACCGACTTAACATCTTCTTCAAAGAATTAGGCTCCAAGCTCTTCAGCTTTATCCAATAGAAGGGAAGTGCCAAACAAATCATCACTACGGGAACATAGAGAAAGTATCAAACTTATATAGCCTCTCATAAAAGGATTTCACCTCTGAATTTTTTTTCTTTCAAAATTTATTTTCTCTGCCTCATTAATTAGAAGTTTTGAGATGAGATTTTTCATTTTTCTACCATTTGCAAGTCTGTGAAAGAATCTAGTGTCACCATCTTCTTCTTTAAACCATTTGTCTTTTGTTTCCAATAAACTTCTTCATATCGGAGAATGGATTCCAATTAGGTTATAAATTGCAGCTTGATGATCTTCAATGTCTCTAGTAAAACATCCCCATTAAAAGAAAGAAGGTCAATCTTTGAGATTTCATCCCATAACCGATCTTTAATGGATCCCAGCTTTCCAAAAGTTTCTTGGCTCCATAAATTTGAAAAAAAAAAAAAACAGAAACAGCATCTCAATCGTCAGTAGCGGTTGTTATGCCCTTAGCAAGAGGTAACTAGATGGATTACATACCCTCCACATGGTGATTTTGATCCTAAACTTAACTTAAACACCAACAACGATTCCAAACAAGGTAAAGATCCAAAGAAACAATATGGGAGCTTTTGAGGTGAACTGCAGAAACATTCAAAATTAATGAGCTTTGCGATTCTGATTGTATGTCAATCATTTGAAACAACTGGGCATAAAGAATAGTTTTCTACATTCATTATTTTGAAACTACAAAGTGTGACAAAAAACTCCCTTCTTTTCCCTCGAGTACAAATTGAGAAAGAAAAATCTAAGAGCCATGGCTTACACAAAAAAAAAAAAACATAGGCAAAAACTAAAACCGTTAAAGAAAGAAGCAGGTCCTTCTAGATATCCTAAGTACTGAACAAAAAAATAGAGTAGTTGTACCAAATGGACTTACAAATGCCAAACAACACATCAAAATCACACTTCATTAAAATGTGGGAGATCATAAAATTCATCTCAATGTACTGTGTTGCAGGCAACCCATCCATTCAAATATGAACATTACTCTACAAGCCAACTGTGAAGCAGCCCCCGAAAGGAATCAATCATCGAGTCACTTATACCTAGGGCTATCCAATGTACTGTGATAAACGAGCTGCCATGTTAGAAACCTGAGACTGCATCTGTGCTGCCCTGACCTTTGCAGCCGTGGCACGGTAGAAGAACTGCTCACGAGACAGTGATCTAATGTTCCTCAAATACTGATCACACGGTATCGATCCTTCCTGAACTGCCTTATCCAATGAATAAATCACATCCTCAATGGCCAAATCTGAAGCAGTACACTCAAGCATCTGTTTCGAAAGCGCATCACTAGCCTCAAAAACCTCCTCAACCTCCACACTTTTCCCCTTCTTCACCTTCCCCTCATTCTCCCTCAACCACCCCTCCAAAACATCCGAATCCATCAAAATCATTTGCAATTGCTGCTCCAAACCCTCCTTCTCCTCCTGCATCTTCCTCAACTCCTTCGATAGCTGCTCATCCCTCTGCCGCAACACCGCCTGCAAATTGAAAAGCCCTTCCACCTCCGTCTCTCTGCTCTTCCTCAACCCATCAATATCTTCATGTAACCTCTCCATAAGCTTGTTAATAGCATTCCTCCGATAAACCTCGTTAAGATCCTCCGCCTGCCGATGCTGCGGCGACGGCGGAAGCCGCCCGCCATAGGGAGACGCGGAGTAAACCCTAGGTGGAATACTAGGGCGACCAACCCCATTATTAATCGAAGATGACGAAGACGACGACGACAGCACTGCAGGCTTCTCGCTAGGGTTAGGGTTTGGTCTTTGGCGGGTATAGAGCGGGGGATCGCGGCCGAAGAGGTTACTGAGATTCCGGATCAACTCAACAAGATTAGAGCTAGGGTAGATCCAATTCTGGAGGTAAGGGTGGGAGACCAATCCGGAGGGGTTGACATGAGAGTGGGGGCGTTTGATGATCATGTCGCGAGTGGGGGTTACGTAGACGCAGGGGGGTTGGCGAGGGTAGGACTCCATGAGCCAGATGATGACGGGGATGTTGTAGACGACGCCTTGGAAGACCATGGGGATGGTGCCCTCGGCTTGGAGGAGATTCACGGTTCTTCCGTCGTTGTGGGTGAAAGTTGCAGTCTTGGGTTCGAGACTTGGGTAGGCGTCGATGAGGGAGAGGAGGTGTTGCCGGATCAGCCATTTCGCGTCCTCGGCGTAGGGGAGGGCCGACGGGCCGCGCTGGGAGAGGACGTTGCTGAGGAATTGTTGGGTGAATTGCGCGTTCTGGGATGCGGCTGGTGTTGCTCCGCCGGCGTGGATTGGGGGACGGGCCATTGTGGCTGCTGAGGAATGACGCAGAGCTTCAAAGGCGGAATGATTAGGCTTTTGCCTTCGCGTTTGCCAGAGAGAGAGGTCTGTTTGGAATTGGGGAGTTTTGGCCGTCAACTCTTAAAAGGAGAGGTTTGCTTCGAGTGATGGGTTTGCGCGCGCCAAGCAAGAGGTGCTTTGTTAAATATCCTTAGTCATATCTCGTAACATGGTTATTAATATCCTATCCTATATCTAACGGATGTTATGAGGGTTATAAATATCCTATCATTATATATTACAAAACCATATCGTACCCTAACTGTTTAAATAATTTGAAGTTCTGACCAGATTTCGGATATATCAAAAAAAAATAAACAATTCTATAAATATTTTCACTATCGCCCCATTGCAATCTTCCCTTAACCCATGTTTATCTTCACCAAAATCTTCAATGTCATATGGTTTGACAATAATGTTGATAGAACAAAACACCATCTCTTCTCCTATATGGTGGGATGTAAATATTTGCTAGTACAGTATAATTGTTGTAGTACCTGTGGGTGTTACCATGGACAGAAAAATAACAATTATAAAGTAAAGAGTTTACATATCTTTAAGGTTTTAGTTATTATGTTATTTAAGATTGTTTAATTAGTTTTAAACCTAATAATCAATTCTCTATATTCTATATATTGTTATATTTAAACGAAACGGATATTTAATGAAACGAATTTATATATTTTCATATCCTATCCAATATAAACGGATATTTTTATAAACAGCCCAAAAAAAAAAAAAAAAAACTTATTTCAAATCATATGTGAATCAGACACAAACATTTTCAGATAACTTGCAGCCCTAGTTATAAATATGCAAGGTTGTCAACTGGCCCAAACTAGCCCCAAGCTCAACTTGATTATACCAAAATTGGATAGGTTAAGCAGATTGAGTTTCAGGCTAGGCCGGGCTCGAACCCAAATGTTAGGCCTGAAATAATTTTTGGGCTAGGCTCGGGTCCAAGTTAGTTCAGTTTGACTTAAAGTGGATAAAACATTAAATCGGCCTGAATCCCAAAATATTGATTGTTTTTGTATTTATATTTTTTATTGGATTAATTTGGATGGTAAAAATAATAATGTTATTAAAGCTCTAAAAATATCTACAAATCAATGGATTGAAATAAGATGACTTGGAATTTGAGTTGAAGTGAAAATGTATAAGGAATTGATTATTAGAATATAAAGCAAATAAATTTAAAACACCTACCAACAACTATCGCTTTGGCTGAGTGGTTAAGGCGTGTGTCTACCAAGTACATTGATGCATAACATTTTCGTATTTATATGTTTCCACTCCATTTTGGGCTTGGGTTGGGGTTTTATACTTCGGGTTGGGTTTAGATTGACCCTTGTCCAACCCGATTAATAGCCCTACAAATATGGATCAATCGAAATTTCCCCATTTAAACACTTTTAAGAGATTCATATACTTAAATACTTTTACTTCTATATTTTATCTGAATTTCGGTGGCCTTATTCATAAGTTAGATATCTACATTCATGTAAAAAATATTGCCTATTTTGACAAACTGTTACACCTAGACTAATGATCCAACTTAATGAACCAAAAAATCATGGTAGTTTTACTTGCAAGTATACAAATGTTGTAGTACTGAACAAGATTGAATCCACAGGGATTGACTTGTGCAATAAAAACAAAGATTACAATAGAAAAGAGATAGAAAAGAAAAGAGATCAATATTTCCACACTGTAGTATGGAGCAGAAATAATGTTAAAATAGAAAAAATCAAATGAACCTAAGGCTTCAAGGATCCATTTAATAACTTGTAATTCATGTTGGATCAAATTATCACGGTTAGAATCGAATATAG
>JAOXJP010227552.1:0-11283 GCA_025762735.1 Platanus orientalis | reverse complement strand
TGCCATGTCATCATTTTAGAAGCCTGTAACTTGAGCTCCTCCTGATTACTCCCTTATGGGGTGATGATTTCACGCCTATTGAAGGTGTGCAGGGTTTCATTCCCTAAGGATGCCACTACCCTGAAGCAGGGTGCCAAGATAGGTCAGTTGACTATCCGGCGGATGCTTCGAGAGGGTACACACTTGAAGAAGAGAAAGATTGCTTCATCGAAAGTAAAATCCTCTAGGGTTACAGTACCACCACCTCCCGTGCACACAGAGGTTCCCCCACCAGCAGTAATAGTAGGAGTGATTTCCCTAAATATACATATTATTCTCATTGTATTTCATGTGCTTGCCTTATCATGTTTATTTCCATTTGACTATATTTTATTGGCTTGAGAGAGGTATTGTTTGTCAAATGTGATTTCAGGTTGTGAGTCCAAGCATCTAAGCAAAGAACTTGAACCAAGAGCCTAAACACAAATCAAGGGGGAGTTTTAGAGTCCGAGAGTTCAAGACACACCATTGAATTGTATTTATGTATTTGTATAACTCTTGCATTTCAAGGAGTCTATAATTCATTGCATAGATCTATTGTACTCCATCCATGCATTTAATTATGTTTTGTCATGGAATTGTCAAAGGGGGAGATTGTTAATTTATATTGTCAATTCTATATTGTATTTATACAGGGAGTGGTAGATTAGGCATAGCATGAGTACATTGTATACCTTAAGTCATGTCTATAATCATCAAGTGGTTGGTTTCCAGGATGGAAGAAGAGCTCCAAACACTTGAAGTCGAGGATGATCCATTCCCAAGATTGTCGAGGTTCAAAGACTTGAAGACTAGAGGTTCATCAAGTTCAAAAAGGTTTGTAAAGGTATATAATTTGATAGACATAGGCTAAAAAGATCAAAAGACACCTTACATAGCCTTATGGACCAACCCATGCCTCCTACATAGATTCCCAAGGGAGTGGGAGTAGGATCAAGGCATGCTGGCAGAAAAACAAGGGAAATGGATCGATCCAGAGAGACGGGGTCAGATCAATCCGCACTTAATGGATCGATCCGCTACTTACCAGATTTATTCAAAAATGCTCGGGTGTCTCAGACTAAGACACCGGATCAATCCGACATAGCCAAATCGATCAGTAATCACAGAAATTCAAAAATAAAAATAGATAAACCTCTGTGATTTTTTGTTTGTTGGGGTAGATGCCATATCAAGGGTGCACGACTGTGCTCGTCCCCTATACATATGAGAGAAGCTCAAAAGTGCTCTCTAACAAAAAAGAACACAACAATCCACATTGAACACTAAAGAGAAGAGAGAGCCTAAGGCATTTACACCTCCCAACTACCGAAGGCTCACTTCTATAAGCATTGATTGAAGATCAAGAAGCCTTTAAGTGCTTCCCCAGCACTCTATATTGAAGAACAAGAAAAGGGAAGGAGAAGAGTCTACTCCCAAGTAAACCCTTGAAAGAAACTTCAATAAGCAAAGAGGCACTCTTGGAAGCTTGGTGGAACCTATTGGCACACAAGCTCAACAAAGGAGCAACCACCTTCATGTGCAACAAGCAATACACAAGCCTTGTGAGGTAACTTATATTAACTCTTATTTAATTTGAGACTTCAGCACCTGCCGAAGACATCGGGTGTAGACCACACCCGCCGGAGACACCGGGTGTAGACCACACCCACCAGAGACATCGGGTGTAGACCATAGCACTATTGCCGGAGACACTGGTAGTGTAGACCATACCCACCAGAGACACCAGGTATAGATAGCTCCCGCCAGAGACACCGGGAGTAGAGCTTGTTTTTACAAGTAGTAGGTTTTATAATTTTAACCTTGATTATAATGTAATTCAATCATAATAAAATTTGATAGCTCGATAATAAGCTTTGAGAGTGGATGTAGACCCAAGTGTTGAACCACTATAAACATTATGTTGTGTGTTTGCTTGTGGTGTGAATTGTCTCTTCTCTCTATCTCTACATGGCATGTCTATCATTTTATATATGATCTTTCACATTTATAATTAAGTGAAAACATAAAGTAATTGGAAGATCAAAATTACAAATTGTCATTGCATTGCACTTGTAACTATAAGAATTGAAGCATATTTCTAAGTGCATTATATTCCAAGAATTATCACAAACATTTTAAATTGGAATTTTAATTGGGGGTAAATTAAGAAGAAGAATTTTTAGAAATCCTATTCACCCCCCATCTAGGATAAAACCAGACCTTCACATACTACTCTTCTAGGTATAAGACGGTCTGGTGTTCTAGCTGCATGTATGTGGTTGTGGCTCGGAGTGGGGCTGTGACATAGATGGGGCCTTGCGTGTGTGACTGACCATGTGGTAGAGTCTGCTCGGTAGTATTGGGAGGTGGTAGTGGCTCAGAGACTGTACTCTGGTCTTGAGTCCCTCCTTGCTTCAACAAGTACTCAAACATTAGTTTCTCGAACTCAATGAGTGTAGGAATTCGAGGTTGCTCATTGGTGCCAGGTTGGCTGTGAGGTGGTATAGAGGTTTGGGGTGATGAAGAGGATTGACCAGGCTTGGGGGTGGATGTCCAACCATGCCGAGACATAAAGTCCCCCATTAATCTTCAACTTCTATCTTGAACCCATTTGAGAGGGTATCTTCGGGACTCATCCTGCTAGGAGGCGGATTTTTCGAAGATGCCTTTGGGAGGGTGAGAGGTGTAGTGCTTACCGTAGGAGGAGGTGTTGACTTGTCGGCCATAGTTTTGCTCTGTTGTGCCCTTTTTTCTTCTGTAGCTGAGTCTCTAAGGGAGCAATTTTAGCTTGCTTAACTGAGTTTGAAAGAAAGAGGGGTTTATTATTACTTTTTGCAGGGTTCATTCTTTACATTCATTCATAATTGATAGCCAGGTGCTCTTACAAGTGCATATGTCATACAAGTGAATTAATGTCCTTTATTTTAACTACAAGATTTTTAGAAACAAAACTTTGCACAATATATACATATAAAAAATGATTACAAAAGGAGGGGTACTTACCTCGATACATCAGAAAAGAAAACATGAAGTAAAATCTAAAGATCAAGCACCGCTGGAGGTGACATTGGTTTGTATCCCAAGGAGAAGATCTATTTTCTCAGCTCGTGAACCCATAAATGTATCCACTAATCTTGTACAAAGGCCATGCTATTGCTATGCCTCATCTTAAGTCCAAAATGTTTGTGGGAAGTCCTACTATCATTAAGCTCATTTTTCAGGGAGTGAATGAGCTCAGCTTGAGTTTCGTTCCAATGTTGGGTACACTCTTGTGAGATCTCAGCCTCTGTATATGTAAAAGTGTCTCAACTTCTAAGGCAGCCTTGGTTTGGGCATGTAAAGCCTGCTCCTTGGCTAAGTCTATCAATGCTTTTTTGTACTCTGCTTGAGTGTGAGAAGGTTCTGTATATGATGAAGATGTTGATTCGGTGCACTACCTCTTGTTCGAAGAAGCGAATGCTGCAAGTGTAGTAGGTTGTAGAGGAGGTGTATGTGAAAGCCAATGCTTGTACGAAGGTGTCATGACTTGTACTTTTGAGGATGCTAGCTTTGGATGTCCTGCAACCCCGATATATGAGCTATCCCACAAAGTGGCTAATGTGGACTTCGTATGATTAGATGTACGATGGTTAAGCTTGAAGATGTCTTCGAAGACTTGGGAAAAATCGAAGAGATCTTGCCTAAGAGAAAATTGCTACAAGACCCATGTAGGTACATAGGGAGTGCTCAAATAGACTCTTGTGATAACCATGTAAGTGCAATCCTTGGTTGCAAAAAGAGGGTAATGTGTTGTGTGCCACTTGACATGCCAAGTGATCTGTTTGGGGAACATAGCAGCTAGTAGGTTCTGATAGTCCAATGTAGTTGTTCTGATTACCAAGGGGTGGTTCTTGATATGTATTTGTGCCGAAGTCAGATCCTGAGACACATATGCTGGGAAGGATGCAAGGATAGACAAGTGTTCTCATAGGCAGGCTTACAAGCAAGCCGGGTAACCATATAAATGACCTCAAGGGTGTTGAGCACAATGTGAGAAACTAGAATAATCTCATAAATGATCATAGGTACGTTCATCTTCTTCTGTAGATGTTGTCCTAAGATGTTGAGTAGGACACCATTGATGTGATGGTGGCTATGTGATAACAAAGTTGTCCTAAGACGACCAAAGTAAATGCTCTAAACTTGATGGGGTCAACGAAGTCACCGACTTTCTTCCAACCTTTTTCCAATAAAAGGTCAAAAGGGCAGTGTAGGTATTCTCCTGTAGCTTCCTTAGGTAGGGAGGCTTTGGAGATGTCCAATGCGTGGAAGCCTTTGAGGTAGCTAGGCTTATGATTCGGGATTACGGCATTAATGTTGAGACAGTGTTCCCAATCTGGGAAGGATTTGAGCTCCTCAATAGTGGGTGTGAACTCTTGTTCTCCGAAGCGAAAAACTATAGATGTTGGGTCCCAAAAGGAAATGGCTGCCTTTAACAGTGGCCAATCCAAGTTGATTTGTGCTAAGGTCAATGTTGCCCCTAGCCGGTTTTAACTTTTTCAAACTTCGCATTCTTCAGGGGGAAGGGTGATTAAGGTATTTGCGAAGTTTACGGACACGGTGGAGTATGCATCCAATTATACAGGTCTATGAGCCATGTATGTAAGCACAAGCATGAACACAGGGTTAAAAATGTCATTTTATAACTAAAAGCAATATTCTACAAAAATTAAGCCTAATGCCTAAATTTTGTTTCAATGCCTAATTTTAATTGAATTAAAATTTAAGTGTTGAATGCACGATTAGGCATTGGAACAGTTACAGGCAAAAACTGCTTAACGCCTAAATTTTGCCTCAATGCCTAAATTTAATTGAATTAAAATCTAGGCGTTGAGAGCACGATTAGGCATTGAGAGCAGTTATAACTTTTAAAAGGCCCGCAGTTAAGTCTTTTATCTTTTTGCATTTCAAATCACTATTTTCAATTACAAAAGAGGGGTCCCCACAGTGTTCTTTCTTCATTTTCCAATTTTCAACAAAAATTCATCTCTCTTTTTTTAACGACAATGAGTCAAGGAGGCTCAAGCCACCACTCTTGCTTCTCTTAGCACAAGAGAAGGCCTTGTGGAAGAACCTAGTTGCAGATGAGGTAAGTTTTTGACTTCTTCATGAGTTTATTTTTTGTTTTTTCAAGAATTTTTCTTTTTCTTTGAATATCTTATTTTGGATTTAATGTTTTTATTTGTTTTTGTATTTTTCTTTAGATTTCTTTGTATTTTTAGGTTTAAAATCCTTTGAATGAAATTATGTTGCTTTAATTTTGATGTTTGAATGATTTAGAACAGGGTTTTTCAAGTTTTTTTGTTGATTTTTGAGTTTTTCAACGCCTAAAAATCACTACCCTAAATTACAGGCGTAACGCTTGAATTTTCATTTTGTTTTTTAAATAGGCATTGGCCAAAATATAGGCGTCAGCCTGAAAATCAGGCATTAGGCCTAAGAGATAGAATTGTAGTTCTGATTTTTTTTTGTTCTTTTTTATTTGTTTTTGCTTCTTTTTTACTTCTAAACATTATTCTAACATGTTTTCACATGTTTCCCCTTGTAGGCTAGGGGGAGAGTAGAACGCCATGGGTCTTAGTCCGGGATATTAGCCTTGTGGGGACGTATGTGTTCCAACATCTAGGACAGGGTGCAGGCGATGGGTTTTAGCTCTTTTCTGAGCTTGCTGATGCTAAAGGCGGATAAGGCTTTGTTGATGGCCTTGGCCGAGAGATGGTCTCCCGTCACATGTACTTTTCACCTTCTAATGGGGGAGATTGGGATGCCCCCCATTGATTTCTTCGTGATGACGGGGGGTCTCCATGGATGGCACACCTCCACCAAGATCAGATGATTTTGACCCGTTGTTGGTAGCTCGGTGCATAGGGCCTCAGTTCGTGGCATACTACAAGGGTATGAAGGGTGTTCTTCCTTCTTGGTTCGAGAAGGATTATGTGTGGGCCACCAATCAGAGCACGCTGGAGGAGATTGCTTTCTCTATCCATGCCTTCTTGGTGTATATGCTAACTCACTCTATCTTCTACGGGAAAAGTGATATGATATATTTCCATCTGCTACCATCTTTGGAGGAGTTGGATCTCGTGGCTATTCACAGTTGGGGTAGGTCCTCCCTCGGGTGGATGTACTCCAACATTAGCGAGATCTAAGCTGGGTAGGTATGTTTCCTATGGTAGGTATGACTTGCTTTCATTCTTTTAATTTTTGTCTTTTATTTTCATTTGCTTTCTTTAATTTGATTTTGATAGCCCTGATTTTCTTGAATTCCTTCTTTTACAGGTGTGGTGCTACGAGCATTTCCCCTCCCTGACTCCTAGGTGGAGAGGTGAGGAGGTGTTTCCCTTCCCCTACGTAGCGTGGTAAAAGGTCGTAAACACCCACCACAAGGTCTAGAAATCCATCTCGACCTTCGGATGAGAGCTAGACCTTCTGACAGCTGACCAAGTAAGTACACAATTCTTTGATTTATTTAATTAGTTTTATTTCCTTTAGTAAATCATTATCTAACTTCTATTGTGCTTTGTGCATGTCAAGTGGCGCCTGTGGACCCAATGGGTCTTGGGGGAGGAGACTGCCTTAGACCAGACCTTAACCTGGGGTTGGTCTCATCAGATGGTTATGCTGGGGCCATTAATGAGGTCACCATGTACCTCGGGGAGAGGTGCTGGCACCAGGTCGGAGTCGGAGTGGAGGACTTCGTGGTCACACACTCACCTCCACAGGTGATAGACACCGAGGGAGAGACTGACAGAGGGGAAACAGGCATTGAGGACTCAATTTTCCTGGACTTGGCCTGAGATTATTGCAAGTGGTGGGCCACTCAGTCTTGCGGACCCTTAGGTGGCCCTGTTGAGGCTTAGGTGAGTTTCATTTTATTTTTTTCTTTTGAAGGACATTTATTTATTTTACTTTAATTTTCTTTTTCAAAATCTTCGACAACTTTTGACTTGTTTGATTTTGACAGGCAGCCGAGTCACAACCTACAGAGGAGCGAGCACCTCCTACTCGGAGGGGGAGGAAGAAGAGGGTTCCCCCTACTGAGCCTAACTTGATTGGGATGGTTCCTGAGGTGGTGACCGTGACCGATCTTAAGGGTGGGGTCAATGAGGAGCCCTTGCTTGTGGCTGAGCTCTCTGAGGGTTGGGTGCCTCCTGAGGCAACGACTCAAGTATGGTTTGATTTAGTTAAGTGACATTTTTAAAACTTATGCATTCTTTTTGTTTAGTGTTTGACAAAGCTTTGTGTACTTGAGTGTCCTCCAGAAGTTGGTAAGGTGCTTTGCCCTGGTGGGGTAAAAGCACCAAGCTCACTTGACTGAGGTCGTGGCCTTAAAGGCGAGCCACAGGGTAGAGGTGGAGGAGGTAAAGAAATAGAGTTATTTGGTCTTTCTTTTAAAAACATTTTCTTTCAAGGGGTTCTGACATGTATTTTTTTTTGTTTTGTAGTTGTAGAGACAGATCCCCATTCTAGGGATACAAGAGGTGCTACGGAGGACACTGAGATGCCCTCCACTGAGCTTGAGGGAGAGCAAACAGGGGGAGAGTAGTCCAAGGGAGAGCCTACCAGGGGAGAGTCCGAGACTAGGGGAAGGCCCTAGGTGCATACGACATTGGTGCCTAGTAGTGTGGTGATGGTGGCTCCTCTATAGGTTGATGATAGTCCTCTTAGGACTAGACAGAGTGCTTCTGGGGTTCATGGTGCTATCGTGCCCCATGGTGAGGCTAGAGTTAGATTTAGAGCAGGTTACTCATACTCTAGGAAGGTGAAGTAAGTGGCCAAGAAGGGACAATGGATTATGTAGGCAACAACTCTGATGAGTGACTTGGAGATTAGACTCTGTTTTTTTTTTTCTTTTATAAAGGATGTACTTAGACACTTTTTGATGGGTTGTTTATTTTAACCTTGGATGACTTAGGCCTTTTGGAGGCCCTTTTTTTTTGCTTGAGATGATGTTGGACATCAGATTGGTTACAAACTTTGGTTGTTTAAGGATGACTTTTATTTATTCATTTTCCTTTGCTCTTTTATGGTTTGGTTTACTTTTTGTTCTATTTATGGAATGTCTATACAATCTACGCCATCGTGTTACATATATTATGCAAAAGGGGTGAGAGATACCCAAACTTAGATAAGACAGTAAAATCCAGACTTAATTATCTAAAAAATAATTTGGACTAGTTTTATAAAATTGGACATGAATTCTTGGTTCCTTTAGTCAATCATGCAAACAATCAATCAAAATCACGACAAACAAACCTAAAGCTAGACCTCTAAGCTATTGAGTGTAGCTTAATAACTCTAACTTGAAAATGACTAAATATGCATGATTTTTGAAATTCTAAAAGATGAGTGTACCACTCGAAACACCTCCCAAAAAAAGATCAGATCATAAAGTGGTAACTGGCTTGGGTAACTCGAAATGGCCGCACTAACATAGCAACAACTACTCAAACGTTGTTCCCATCCTATGTGGTGATCCAATGTTGGTCCATTGGTGGGTAATGACCTAGATAAGGTCTCATAAGAGTGATGTATTGGTGCAATGTCGTGTCCTCGGACTCATTTTGTGCAAAATGTAAAAAAACTGAGATGTGTTGCATAAAAGTTTGTTTAAATGTGAATTTGATCTTACTAACTAATTCAAGCTTCCCTAAAGCTAAGTGAGCATGTTTTCTATCCTATGCATGACAATTTGGAGTGAATATTTACAGATGGAGTGTTATCCTAGCTAATTAATGAAGTGACCTATATCTAATTCAAAGCAAGTAGGCATGTGAGAAAGCAAGTAAACATGTGAAAAAGCGAGTAGACATGTGAAAAAGAAAGTAGACATGTGAAAACATTATTTGACATAAACTAAGACTTGTACATGTGGAGATTAAATGGGTCCCTAGTAGAGTTTCCATTTTGTAAACATCGGGGCCCACTTCTCTTCCGATGTGTGTTGTTTCCGGGGGGGTGGAAGGTTGCTAACCCCTTTTTTTGTGAGGGTTAGATTTTGCTTGGAGTCACTACCAACTCGGGGTTTAACTAAAGGAGTTGGATGTCCGTTCTCCTCTTCGAGAAGTCTAAACCCGAAGGTCTAAGGGTTTAACTCCTAATACTGGTCTATATTCTTCAGATGGGGTAAGTTGTTTGGTTCCATTTGGGGAAGGTGTTAGGCATCCCGAATACTCGCCTTTTTAGGACGGGTTCTCCCATGCACACAAGTCTTAAACTATGTCAAGGCCCAAGCTTTGTAGATTCTTAGTTATGGGTTTGCTAGATTTTTTTCAAGCTTAACGCTTGATTTTACCCTTAATGCCTGATTTTTCAACACTTGAATTTAATTTAGGATGAAATTTAGGCATTGGTTCTTGAAAAATCCTAAAACTATCCTTTATGTTGTCCTATTCTATTTATAGGAGACCCCTCACTGGTTGGACTCTTAGAGAGATGATGGACCCCTCTAAATTGCTTGTTTATTGGTTGTTTAGGGTTTAGGTTTATTCCTAACATAAAGGGGAGAAAAGGAAAGAAGTTGTGTTTTTCTATCTTTTAGGCTTAGCGCTTGAATTTCTAACACCTAAAATTTGATTCAGGATGAAATTCAGGCATTGGGAGATGATTAGATCAACATGTTCATGTGATCTTTTAGGATGGTTTGGGGGGTCCTAATGCTGTAGAACCCCTAGGTTAGGTTAGGGTAAGTTTCCTAGGGTTATACTATGCAACCCTAGGGGTCATGGCTTTTGCCCACATGGAGGTATGATCTTTTAAAATAAGCCACTTGGTCATCTGTTACAGGCCTAATGTATGTTTTTTGGTTTGATGCCTAAATGTCTAACACCTGAAAAAAATTCAGGCATTGGGTGTTAGAATCAGCAACCAACTTAGGTTTTTGGGGCACAAAGGTAGGGCCCAAAGGGGTAGGGTTTCTCTTGGGTCTTTACACTACGTATAGGGTGCACACACACTTAATCAATTTTGAAAAACATGATTTTTAACTCAGGCTTAGTACCTGAAATTCACTCCAACGCCTGAATTTTCTTCTCAACGCCTAAAATTAAATTCAGGCATTGGGAAGAAAATAAAGGCTCACAAGGTGCACACATACAAGATTGAATTCCAGAGGTTACTGAAGCCATGAAACAGGTTTAGAGAAGGTTAGGGCTCCCTAGGGTGGGTCCTAGATCTCAATGCCTGATCTTTTTCTTGACGCCTATTTGTTCAATGCCTGAATTTTAATTCCATAAAATTCAGGTGTTAGTTACTAAGAGAAAATCCAGTAGATGGATTTCTTGATTTTGAAGTCCTTAGGGTTTAAATAAAAATTCCAAATTATGCATGAACACAAGACACATATATAAGAACAACATATACAAAATTGGGCCTTAGATCATGCATACAAAATTCAAACAAAAAATCACAAATATTCAACTGAATTAGGTCTTAAAAGACCCAGATTTTGGGTTCTATTTGGGGGGCCATCTCGAGGCCTTCCATAACTCCTAAAATCATGAAATTAAATCTACTAACTAGAATGCATGTCTACTGTAACATACTAAAATTTGAGCTTAAGTAGGCATGTAAAAAATTCACAAACAATTAACACTAAAGCATGTTCAGAAATGAAAGTAAGTAGAGGTTATTGAGCCTCTATTTTGTAACCCAAATTGAAGCAATAAATTAACCTGATTTGGACAACATAATAGCTTATCAATTAACTATAAGAACAAGGGGAAAATGAAACAAGCATAGGTTTAGGCTTACCTTGGGTCCAAGTGGCCTATGTTTAGCAAAATCCTCTTCTTTCCTCTTCTTCTTCTTCTTCTTCTTCTTCTTCTTCTTCTTCTTTCTCTTAGAATTTTTAGGGTTTTTGGTTGCCAACTTGGGGCTGCACAAAATTGGGGCTATTTATAACCTCAATTTGCATGGGTTTGTGGCTAGGGTTTCTTAGAATAGAGGGAGGAGATTAACTTTAGGTGGTGTTGAGTGTAGGGCTAGGATTAAACCAAAATGGTTGGATGGGGTTCAAGCATTTTGTGTTTAGTGATGTGGCTAAATGAGAGGATATGATTAATCCTAACAACTGATGTGGAAGGTTGGAATTTCGGTGAGCTAACTCACTTGGATAGGTGAGGTTGCCAAAGGGGTATGGGAGATTCCATTTGATGGCATGCGGTTGGTTGCAAATTTCAAGGGGAGGGCAACAAGATGCCAAATGGGGGTTGTGAGGGGCTC
>JAOXJP010227551.1:905-11283 GCA_025762735.1 Platanus orientalis | reverse complement strand
ATATATATATATATATATATAGAGAGAGAGAGAGAGAGAGAGACAGAGAGAGAGAGAGAGAGAGAGAGATTTCAATGAACTTACATTCTTTGTGCTCCTTTCCACCTTGAAAACAACTACAGCATCTATGAGATTGAAACCATGTGAGCCATGAGAGCAATATAGAAATATTATAACAGAAGTATTTCATAGATTAATTAACAGTCAAATGAGAAAAGAAAAAGGAGATTCTGTTCAGAACCTAATCATGGAAGAATTTCCTTTGAACTGTGCCTCTATTTCAGTGAAATACAATCTGAACAAGGGTGACCTGCAAACCCAATTATACCCATATTCAACCCTTAAATCAAATACACCCCATCAGATGACAAAGAAAAAAAGTTGAGCTGGTCAATTTTTTCTAGCACACAAGCTATGGTTTAGAGAATAAATAATTTTGCAAACCTACTTAAGAACACTGGAACTCAAGCTGGGAATTTGCCAGCAAGACATGAATGGTGAACTCTCCAACAGCAAATGTATTAGCAAGCCCATAGTCTATAATGATAGATATACATAGTAGTGACTAATATAGATCAATCAGAAGAAAGTAAAGATGAAAACATATCATTGGATGGGAATCAATTCTGAAATTGCCGAAGACTAGATCTTAGAATATGGTATAGCTTCTACATACCTCACAATCTACTGTTATAAATTGAAACTGATCAATTAAAAGTTCACTGACACATTTAATATTATTGAAAAGCATGAGCTGATTTGATTAAAACGATATTTTTTGTTCAAATCAAATGGACAACAAACAATAGTGGTTGAAGCCTCCTTTAATTACAGTACCTGAAGTTTAAGATCAAGAAATCCACACATATAGACAACTGTAAAAGTTAGAGCCCAAGATCGTGCATGCCAACAAAAAAAAATATTTCCTCCTCTATGTTCAAGGACACGTCACTCTTAACTTTTTTGCCAAGTTGGCACATATCAAGTATTGACACAAATATGCGTATCGGCACAGCTATCTATAATGTTCTACTCCCTAAGTACTTATCTAAGTAATACTTTATATAAATTTGTTTTATGAAATAAATAGCATTTTGAAATGTTATATATATATATATATATATAATATTATTTTATTTATGTATTGGCATGTCGACATAATGGTATTTTGAGGTTGCTGTGTCAAACACTTTGAATCCATGTCAAAAACTGACACTTACACAGATCCTCTTCCAATTGGCTTTGTGAAGTAAAGTTTTTATTCCATAAAAGGAACTAATCTTATCGACATTAAAAATGAGAAAAGCATACTGTGCACCAGTTGTAACTAAATTTTCTATGGAACATTAACTAGCAATACTAAGAAAATATGACCTTGCAGATTATATAAATGCCATCGAAATGCTTCTGAAAACCAACAAAGGTGTTTATAAACATACTAATTAACTCCAACTTATTTTTTGAGGGATATTCTGCTAAATTTCCAGTAAATCAAGGCAAGCAAATACATAACTTAGAAGAGATGATTTATCTTGTTGATACAAATTATTGTTTAAGATAAAATAAAAGAAAAATAAAAGTAGGCAGATGCAAGACAAAATAAGTATGAACTGACAAGGTGATTGATAGAATGGACATGATTTTATGTGTGGACCAAGTTTAACCGATCCTAGGAATAAAAATGCCTTACATGTGCAGGAAAGTTTGTTAGCCCTGTATCAATTTGGATATTTAGCAAAAATAAATTGCACTCTTTAATTGCAAAAGTCACTTTACCTAGGACCCTAAGACAATTCAAAGGTTAATATATAACTATGAAGTTATGAACATTGCTTTTATAATGCACGAAGTCAATTTTATATTTACTCTAAAGCTGTATATTTGGGGTTAGTTAATTCTTTTCCTTGTCTCCAATCAAACTTCTCTTAATTCACAGCTTAACCTCTTAGCTACACTAGGAAATTCACACATCAGCATTTCTTGCATGCATGTAGGAACTGTGCCACAAACAATACTAACAGAATGTTAGATAAAAGGCCTCCCCATTTATAGTACAATTCTTTTGTGTAGCCACAATAAACCATGTTAGTATGTGTTGTCATCCCAAATGGCCATTATTTTGGTTCTTTTAAGCTATATAAAGTAATTTGTTGAAGGAGAGAAAAGACTGAAAGAGAGAGAATACAAGTAAATGTACCAAATGGCCATTATAAAGAGATAACTAAATGTACCAGGAAGGAACTGCAACTGCTACAAGGATTGGGGATAATTTCCATAAATGGTGAAGTTGACCGCCTAACATCTCTATCAAATACTCAATAATGCCATTTTCCTAATCAAGACAACAAGAACCAAAAATGGGAATCATAAAAACGAAAGGAGGAATTGAGTAAAAGAAAAGGACGAGGAGCTGAAATTCTTCTTTTTTTCTCTCTCTTTGAATTAAAACTACCTTTGCATTCATTCTTTCTTCTTTGGAATGCAGGAATTGAGATCTTCCCTGGAGCAAGTTGTGCACTTCATGATATTGCCTTGAGATAGTGAGGAGATCATAAGAAACAGACATGAGATGTTCAATTAGATAACTCCATCTGCTTGCAACACACCCTAATAAAGATAGCTCCTGTCACAACTCAAATGTCATTACTCTCCAAACTGTACAAGAAAGCAAAATTATTTCAAGTCTAAAATCATAAAATTGAACTAAAATGAATTCTCAACATGCACATCCAAGTGATGGTTCTCTTCATTTCAGCTATTGCAAAAGCTTTATGAAATTATGGTAAGAATCTAAAAACAACAATCACCAAATACAAGCATGCATGGAATACATTTTTTTTCATTATTTATTACAATAATTTTAATGGGTATTATGAGCAGTATTGAGATGTAATGAAACCTGACCAATAAACTGTTGCAGAATTAGCAGTACATGCTTAGTTTTCTTAAGTCAATGATATGACATTATTTTATATTTGTCACTTTTGGTTCTTTATTATTTATACCTTATGCCATTTGTTGAAGACAATCTTATAAAAATACTATTTTAAGTCTTCCGTAAATTTATAATGGGAGAAGATTATTTCAGAAATCCTCTCTCTCTCTATAATTTTCACTCCACTGTTTCTTCTTCACTCAATTCTTACAAAAAGGATAAAAAAACAAAAAGCTTCAATGTGAGAATCTTTTTCTTATGTGCCAAGAAGGTTCCAGATTTTAATAATTTGGCTGTGTTGTACTCACATTTCTGACGCTGCTCTTATTCAAATATATTGTTTTGGGGAAGAGATTTGGGCAGACCCTATTTCTGATCAAATGTACAGAGTTCTGAAAAAGAGAAAATTACCCCTACTGAAGTAATCTTTACAATATCAATTAGGGGTATTTTCTTCTTTACATAGGGTCCTTTTTGTGATTTAATAAGGAGTATGCCCATTATGGAAAAACAGGATATGCGCACATCACTACCCTTGTTTTCAGCAATCATCCCTATATTGTTTGTTTGACTATCATTTATCAACTCTTCTTTTAAAAAAGAAACAAATTTACAAAAAAATATTTGAAGATTATGAGAAAAAAAAAAAACCCTCTCTAGGGTATCTTCATTTTTACTCCTCTCTTCTATCTAAACTTACATTCAGTAGTATTATACCAACACCATAGGAGTTAGTGTAACATTTGAATATCTTGGTTTGAATGCTATTAATCTGGATTTCCATAAAACTTCAATATATTTATGTCTATGAATTTAATAAATAAAATAAAATTGTGGTCGTTGTTGCCTAGGTGCAGGTGCAGCAGGGGAACCTTTGTTGCCTAGGCATTGCCTGGCACCTTTGACTACACTTGCCAGAAGTTAACCATTTTTCCGCATCACTAAGAGGCATCATTTCTTACTTCCGTACTTCGGTTCCAACAGTAATACAATTTTATCTACTCGTGTACACAAAACTCCACATTGGAACTAAGCGTCCAAATTAGACAAACAAAGTCAAGTCTAAATAATGCAAATGCATGGAATGCCCAATTCAACTCATCAGTTTAGAACTTACAATTATGTCATGTAAAACACTGTCACGGTTTTCAGTTGAAACTTGCAATCGTTCAAACACTTGAAGCCATTGAACCTTAGGAGAAGAAAATATCAAATTGGCACCTGATACAAGTCTAACGGTTTTCTTGTCAAGTAAATATGAGAGGTTCCTTGATTTCCACTGGTTCCATGCCATAAACTCAACCAGCTGATTTTCATTCCTGATTGCAAGGACCAAAGTATATATTTAGCTAGGAAATGGCAGACAATCTCTGAGCATTTGAGCAAGGCCTATGGAATGTAGTTGACCCACGATATTAAATAATAATCATAGGCGTCACAATGTTTATTAATAAATAGAGATATTCAAATTAATTTGTTTCTAAAATATATAATTTCCTGCACAAAAATCTTACCATATGTTTACCATATTTCCTGTAGTTAGACTGTGTTTTTCATTTTAACAGTAACACTAAGACTAATACTAACACTAACACTGATAAAAAGATAATAATAATAATAATAAGACTACTAATGCTAATAGCAATAATATGAAATATAAATATTAATACTAATTTTAATAACAAAAATGATGATAAAAATAATCACAATAATAATAATAATAATTCCAATTATATCAATAACAACAACAACAACAATAATAATACTAAGTAATCCAGCAAATATTCCAGCTCCATGATATAGTGATGGCACTGTTGTGCATGCAAATCAACACAGAACAGTCACAAGACAAAATATATTGTCAAATATCCAATTACTTAGCCAACCATAAAATATATATGGTTATAGGATTTTACGAATAAGAGTGGCTCAGCTGAAAATTAGTACTCAGTGTCACTGCACAATTAACAATATAAACACCGGATGGATTAGTTAGGCATTGCAAAAAAACATTTGCATGGTTCTACTAAAACTTAAAGCTATTAACAAACAAAAAGTTACAAATTAGTTACATCTTCCAACGGTTGCTGGTTGTTAGTCGCATGTAAGTCACAAATGTTGACAACAAAAATTTACCATCTCTCGTGACTTTGATAATAATAATCACAGAGAGATTCATAAAAAATTACTGTTCATAAAGAAAATGTAATAGAAATCTTTTGAGCAGTTTGATCTGTTACAGTTTGATGTCACAGCTGCAAGAGACTAAGGGCAGTATACAGTAAGGGATAGGCACCATGACCATGGCAGACCCCACAAGGCAGGCAGTCAAGAATCCTTTTTGTTTTGGATAAGCAGTCGAGGATCATTGATTAATCATTGTATATAAGTATGACTGTTTGTCCAAGAAATAATTGATTGGTGTATCCAGTCACTTACTATTAAAACTTAAATAATACTATCCAACAACAAGTGTCATTTACCCAAACTACGTTGCTCCAGAAATCACGGAAACAGCCTCTCCAGAAATGGGGGTAAGGCTGCGTACATCTTGCCCTCCCCAGACCCCGCGTTAGCGGGAGCCTCGTGCACTGGGCCGCCCTAAACGTTGCTCCAGAAATATAACCCAAATTTATGATCCTTGCTTAAGTTAGAGACAGAACCAGTAGCAGGAACTCTGAAATTTTCAGGGAAGCAACACCCCATGGCAGTATATTCAGGGCCTCAGGCAATAAGGTCGCCCAAGGTCCCAGCTCCTCATCATTCTCCTTCATGGTATGCAATCTAGTATCCATGACTGTCGAAAATAAAGCTAAAAGCATTTATAAAAATACAAAATCATTTGCAATAACGAATTTGTCACAAATTTGATCACTTGCAGTAGCATTTGGTGTGAAGACTGTATAGCTTAATATCTCACCTTAGTCACAGCATAAAACAATCACACAATCGTGGTTTCCTACGTGGAATTTCTTAGTAAATGTTTAAGAACTACAGTGCTACCATATCACGCAAATCAAGGGAAAAGATCCTACTTACAGTGAAGAAGTGCTACAGTTGGCTTGTCTTTCCGATAGATAACTCTCAGATTCAGCCCATTTGCTACGTGTCATGATCTCAGATAGACTATCCAAGCCTGTCTCAACGGATGATATGAATGACACTGCAGTCTGCCTCTTCAAAAGCTCTTGAATAATAAGCTCTGAATGATCACCACTGAAGTGTTCATTGCGCTTAAGATTTGAAACAGTGAGAGGGGATTCAGGATCCATACCTTCTTCTGCCCCACAAGGATTGCAAACTGAACCACACACAGTTTGATTATGAGACGATGAAACAACATTCGAACATGAAAGCATTGAATCCTTAACAAAACCCCTTGTTTCTGTAACCAGATTTAGTGATGTGCTCTGCAGCATCAATTTGTCAAGATACACATTAAGGTAATTGTATTCTCTTCTCCTAAGGTCATCAAGGTCCATATCCACTGCTGCATTCAGGAGAGCGCTGAGATGTACATCCCTCAATGGTAAAGCATGAAGTAGATGTTGCAAAACAAAATCTCTTGCTCTACTAAGCGTTGCAGACGAGAGGTGTGCCAGACCCTGCTGTTTCATAGTAATAATCAGGGATAGCAAGCAATCGGTAAAGTTGTCAAATGTAAAAGCCTCTATTTTCATGGTAGCATGCACTGAAATAGTCACGCCTAGGTTTGAGAAATAGTTAACATAATGCATCACAAATTCGCAACCATGAGGTTATATTCAAGTGCAGTTAACCTGCCAGAAAAGAAAATAAAGATTTTCACAACCTGAGGGAAATAAGGATTTGATGTCATCTCTAGTAGAGCTGCATCAAGTTCCTTCATTGATTCCTGGTAATCATCTGAGCTACTTAGGCGCCTAAAAACCTACACACAATTAACAGCCAGAATATTAATCTGTTAGGCTGGGTGAAAACAATTGCTGCATGCATTCAGTAACTCAAAACCAGGCTAAGAATTACATTTGGAAAAAAAAATAATCACAACTGTTGGCAAATGTGGCATACAACAACAACAAACAGCCTTATACCAACTATAAAAAATCTGCAATTATCACCAAAGTTTTTTTTTTATTCTTTTTTATTTTTTCAAATCCAAAGAATTCTTCTTACTCCCCTTTTTCTTTTCTATTGCAATTTCTTGATTATTATATGATTTCTTAACTTTCCATACAGATAGAAGCAGGAAAAAAGAAAAACCACATGAAAAAGAACTCTATCATTTGGGACACTGGAGGTCCATTCTTTTTTCTATTCAAAGATCAGCCCTTTGTCTCTGTGTTTTCACATCGAGAATTCTTTGCAGACGAAGAGATGTCAAAGGGGCTTCTTACTAACCAACTACACAAATCCTGTTCCGCCATTCCGCTCTGCAAATGTGGCATAAAGAGATAAATTGTCAACCCAAAAAATCAAGAAATGATGTACCGTGAATTTTATCAGATCATTTCTGACAATTGAAAAAGGGTGACACTTCTCTTAAGTCTGAGACCTTGAAAGAATTTTCCATTCAGAATTTTTTGCTGTGACATTCCTAATGAGAGTTTAGAAGAACCTTTAGTGCATGGATCGATAATTAAGGCGTCATAAAATGTAACAGCAAAAAGCTATTTCTTTGACTCAGTTAGCTTCAGTGGTTAACAGCCACTATCAATTAACCTATCATGCAAAACCCTCGGCAACAAAAAAGTTCCTCACTACCAGTCACTCCCTAGCAACAGTCCAAATGGTGCTCACTCACAACTCAGTTACATCTGATTTGTTAATTTTAGGATGGGAGAAAATAACAATGAAATGCAGTACAGTCCAGATGGAGGATCAAGTCGAGAAACACAGATTAATCACAAATCCCCCAATCAGTCGCAAGTAATAAATCAGTCGCAGAGCACTATCAGTTGCTGACTGGCTGCTCAGTCGCAGATCCCTGGACAGTCGCGAAACACTGTTTTGGTCATTTGCGAATTTCTGTTCACAAGAATGCTGGTCTTCTTCAAATTTGGTGTTTTGTTAACCGATTCATCCAAGCATAGAAGGTATCGTTCTCATGTTTATTGAAGATAGTCGAAGCCTCCCAACAACATGTAAAGGATTGCCACCAAGCTACCTCCAAGGTACAATCTAGCTCGAGTAGAACCCTTATCTCTCTACGGATTTGCACTTTACAGGAAAGACAAATGACCCTTGATGGCTTCTTAACGCCCAATGGTCATCAGATTTGAAGGATATTCCACAAGACGAAACTCTTATCAACCTACTTCAAGCTTCTAAGGATGATAAACCAGCATCTTCATCAACTGATTTCAAACCAAAAGTCAAAACCAAGTCCAAAACCAAAGCTTTGCCAAGATGTGAGGGGATCTCAGTTTGATTCAAGACCCAGAAGCATCCAAGGCATGGAAGCAGGCCAAGCAAGCAAGTCTATACAAGGTCACTACACTACATCCTCAACCACACTTGCCACCTCTATTGCGGACTCCAAAGAGAATCTCCGCAAGGGTATATGATAGAGATTAGAGGCTCTTAAATCCAATGATGAATTTCTCCCCACCCGGAAGAATGATGCAGACATTGTTAAGAGGTTGTTGTATGAGCCAATCCATAAGAGATTCAAGTTCAAGACGGTGCCACAAGATGGGTTAGTTTAAGTGCTTTAGGTAGGAGGGATATACTTGTAATGAGACTAATAGTGTCATAGGTAATTTGGGTTTTTATAGTATAAGGATATTTTTGTAATAAGGATTGTTGCCAAGGTTATTTTAGTATTTTTAGTGAGTCAAAGTGGGCCTTTTGAAGTGTTTGATGAAATTCTCTAGAAGGCCTTAATTTTGGCGGCTTTTGTCTTTAGAAATTCAATGTTTTAGTAGTTTTAAATTGTGTTTTGGTTCTGCCACATCTCTTTTGCACTTGTCTCCTTGGCATTGTTCTACATCAAAGTGGTTTAAAAAACAATAGATGTTTTTATATCACACTTCCTAAATCCAAAAAATGTGGCAACCTTAGAATTAATGATCGAAATATTACTACAAAATTGTAACAGAATAATTTCAATAAAGAATTATTTATCAGAATTACCAATTCTGCACCATTGCTTTGGTGCAATGGTAGCGGCTTGGGCTGTCCAGCATTAAAACACGGGTATGAGTCTGGTGAGCAGCCACTTTGTGCAAAAGCCAAAGGTTAGGTCTGTTTCCCATCCACTCCTCCCAGCACCACGTAATTATGGGACCGGCACTGGATATTGACCTTTTTCAACTAATTTCGCAAATAATGTTACAAGTATTCTGAAAACAAGTTCTAATAATCTGATTTTGTTTTGGTACAAACACCTGAGTCCAAAATCACTACATATATTTAATAAATGTGTTTTATTTTTTGAATCTCCCCAGGGTATCATACACACCACGGTCACTACCAGTCCCAAACTTGGAGGAAGAAGGAGGGATGTGTCCCATTGGCAACCAACATGAAACCTTTGGCCAAACCCGTTTAAACATGAATCTTGTGAATAATGGAACAGAATTCATGTTGTAGATAAACCCATATAGTTCAGACAAGGCTTAACTGATTTGATTAATTATCAAAATTCCACTGAGATATTCTTTGATATTAGTTCACACTATAAGACCCAACCTGGACAATATCACCATATAATCTCATGGATCAAAGATTAACCCAGCCCAAACCATATCAAACCTGGCTAGACGGTCCTATCTGCAATCCCAACCCAGACCGTGCGAATTGACCATTTCATCCTTTTCCTTTGTTATCACCACCAATCTACACTAGATCGGGTATTCAGATACAATTTCAGATTGGGGTCAAAGTCTTCAAAACTGTGCATATTCTAGTGTCTCATGTTCCATATCAAAGGACTTTTCTTTTCAATAAAACTAAATCAAGTCTTTTGTATGATATTAAGATAAATTATTAGACATGATTGGCACAGTTCCGAATAAAAAACATAACTATAATGATAGTCAAATTAACTTCCCCTAATTCATAGAATCTAATACTAAAATTCTAAATTTCAGTATAGTTTGGACAATCGCAGAAAAATAACCCTACTTTTCTGTGACTGTAACTTGTAAGGAAGACAGAAGAAGTATATGACCATGTTTCCTAACATGATGACTTGGGTTCAGTACCATAGCAGAGCAGCATTGCTATGCCCATTCGACTCCTGACAGGGAAGGAGAAATAAAATGATGCAAGAGTTGTACTGAGTTTTATCATGTTTAGGTGGATCTATAGTATGAATCTTATAAGTAGAATAAAAAATAATTTAAAAAAAAAAAAACTTATGTTGGGCAAAAATGAACCATATTTTCTTGGCAACACCCATGTGCATAATATGGATTTTTTTTTTTTTTTTTTTTTTTTGGGGGGGGGGGGGGTATAAAG
>JAOXJP010227550.1:0-11283 GCA_025762735.1 Platanus orientalis | reverse complement strand
GGGTGTAAAACATAATATCCAAATTCAAAAAACTAAAATATGTCCCTAAATACAAATTGCGAAGCTGAAGTAATAATTCTTCCAGCGGGCCAGCTTCTTAAATACGTCAATCTTAATGAGCATAACTAAAATATAAAATAATGAATAACATATCCTAACGATTGACAACTCATCTTACAACCAAAATATCATATATACAAAACACATACATACAATTTAAAAATACGATATAAATATGACTGACTCTATGGATATCTCTCAAGAGTCTCAAGCTCCTTCGACGGAACGGAGCCAACAACCTCCCCCAATTCCCCCTATTCCCCCATTACCCAACTCCCCTTCCCCTTCAGCGCCGCCCTCACAACCGTCAGACACCCAACTTCCTAACAAACCTTTAGTCGGAAGGCAAATTCTTAAGCCTACTGCCCCCTCAAAGCGCCCAACATCGGACACAATATCTCAAAATAGAAGAGAAAATACTGGTGTTGAAAACGCGTTCCTTCCAAAGGAACTTGCAGAGATAATCGCGGCTCGACAACGTCGTGAACGGGCCTGGCATGTTCGGGTTATGATTTGCACTACGGTCCTCAGCAACATTGACAGTACATTGGCAAATCTTGTAGAAGATATAGAAAAAGAAGAAGCTGAAGCAATTAAAGCATACCTAAGACTAGCCATATCTAATTTTGCAGCTACAGACTCGTCCCCTTCCCCACCACGTGTTCCAACACACACACGACCTAACAAAGGCAATGGAAATGGGAAAGGAAAGGAAGTCGATAAAAACTTGACAAGGAAAATTGCTGTCGCAACTCCCCGGGTTATTTTCAACCAGGCTCAAGGCTTGGGATTAAATATGAACACGGAATTACCTAGAATTCCCAAACTTAGTGATAATTCCTGGGCCACAGTAGCTCGTAAGGGTCAGAAGAAGGCTAGGATAGATATAAGTAGATCAGCACGAGTGGCTCCAGCGAGTAAAATAGCTCTTCGTCCGACAAATAAAGACAAGACAACTTCCCCGACAAAAGCTGTTTCGGATAAAAGACTGTTTCTCCGGCTTCCGCAGGAACATGAATGGCGCAAACTCTCTCCCGCCGGCATTCGTGAAGTGATTGTCAAAAAGCTACTAATATCACCCTCTTTGATAGGAAAAATTAAGCCCGTACACTCAGGGTTTGCGTTAAGCCCTTCCAGCACAGAAGCTCGGGAGCATATTTTAAAAGCAGAAAATGGACTATTCTTATCGGGAGCGAAGTTGGAACCTGCAACCAACTGGGTCTCTATACTGGTCCCAACAGTACCAGCCTTCATTCATATGGAACAAGGGAAGGTTGAAGTTAATAAAACCATGTTGGCAGATGAGATTGAGCGGGTCTGCTCTGTACGACCGGTGCATACAAAATTATACGGTCGGAATAATCCTGAGGCGCCCCATAGAACATGGATGGCATACTTCACTAGTGCACCACGTAGCGGCTTCAGAGTGTTCGATGAATCCGGAATTGTGAGGCCATATAAGAAGCAGCAACCTCTAGAGTTTTGTAAGCGCTGCAATGGCCACCATCCGGCCAAGAATTGTTCAAGGGCTCCATCTTGTAGTAATTGTGGCTCAACCAATCATGCCGCAGATAGCTGTATGGCAGCAACGAAGTGCCGAAACTGTGGAGGTCCACATCGATCAGAGAGTCGTAGATGTCTCGCACGCCCAACTCGTGCTGGAGCGCCTACAAAGGAACAACTGAAGACATACCGTCAAGCAGGAGAAAGAGAGTACCAAGCTGTACTCCGAGCTAAAGCTGCGGAAGAATCTGCGGCCAATGCAGAGAAGAATAGAGTAGATCTAACAAGTAGTCAAGATTCTGATAATACTGACAACATCCCAGCGTCTCCAATCGATGTTTCGACTGGCGACGCAATGCGGTTATGAAGGGCAACCAAAAAGGTTGCTATCCCCTCCACGACGTGCTTAAATTTATGTCAATCAACGTTGGAAGAGGGGGAAATACGCAGGACATTGCACTAGCCCGTGCCTGCGAGCTTAGGATAGACGTCTTGTTGATGCAAGAGCCGTGGTGGTCTAATCGTACTAAGACCCACCCTTATTTTGATCTTTATTTACCATTTGGAGGCGAAAATATTCGGCCCCGGGCAGCCACATACATTAGAAAAGACTCTAACAGAATTTCATCATCTCAGAGATACCCACCTACCCCCACCGGTGACTATTGCTGGGTCGATGTAAATGGCATTACGTTCTTGAATGTCTACAAAGCCCCTCATGACTCCTCAGCTGTGCAACCACTCTTGAATTGGATTCCTACTCCTAGAACAGTGGCAATTGGTGACTTCAACTCTGTTTATTGGGCATGGCAGCCTGGAGCTAGCAACTATTACGGACAAGGAGAGGAAATAGATAATTGGGCTGACAAACACCACCTTAATTGCCTCATTATAGGGGAACCGACACATCGTGCCGGAAACACTCTAGATTTAGCATTCACGAATATAAGTGAAACTATGGCTTGGGTCGGCACTGAAGAGTGCATGACCAGCGACCATTTACCAATTTGTGGCTTTGTCCCAAACCATAAACTTTCATCTGCGAATTTACCAACGATGAATGACAAACTTAAGGTCTCTAAAGCAAATTTGCCTCAATTTTCTAGAGTAGTCTCGCAGTGGCTACCACAATTGACTGATTTGAACACGGTGGAAGAGGTAGAGAATTTTGCTCAGAACATTTGTTGGGCTTTAAACAGCGCCTTAAAAGCAGTTGGTAAGCGTCTCAACAAGAAGAGTGGAAGGAGAGCACCATGGTGGACTCCAGAATGCAAATTTGCGCACTTAGATTACCAAGAAGCGGTAGAGGAATCCGTGCGTACCTCACGGGCGAGAAAACTCAGGGCCACAGTCGCGTCTGCAAAAAGAGAGTACTGGAAAAGAATAGTGGAGGACATGAAATCATCTCGAGATGCGTACAAGCTTATGGGTTGGGCGAAAAATAGAAATGCTAGTTTTACTCCTCCCCTTCGTCATGAAGGGCAATTTATATCAGATCAGGAGGAACGTGCAATAATACTAAGAGACTGTCTTTTGGCAAGATTCTCCGCCGATGATGATCTTCCAATATGCACATTACTTGGAGAGGAGCATATTCCATGGTCGGAGGACCTTACTGAGGTTGAGGTTAGGGCTTGTACGATTGGAAGCGGAAACACAAGTCCAGGAGCTGACGGAATTTCTGTCGAGCTACTTGCGGCGTGCTGGCATAACATAGAATCTCATGTAACTCAACTCTTCCGCGCATGTATACGCCTAGGTTACCACCCTCAGTGCTTTAAACTTGCTGAAATTATTTTCCTTCCAAAAGCTGGGCGGGATCCTTCATCGGTAAAAGGATGGAGGCCAATATCACTTCTTTCTTGCCTAGGTAAAGGTTTGGAGAGGATTTTAGCGAAGAGAATGTCACAGCTTTCCATCGTTTGTGATATAGTTGGCCGTCAGCAATTCGGTGCACTCCCCAAGCGATCTTCAAATGATCTTGTTTCATGTGTGGTGCACGACATTGAGGAAGCTAAGTCACAAGGTTGGGCTTCAACATTTGTTACCCTGGATGTACAGGGTGCCTTTGACGCAGTTTTACACAACAGGCTGATATGGCGGATGCAAGCTCAAGGGTGGCCTAAGACATTACTCCGATGGACTGCATCTTTTCTCCAGAACCGAAAAGTTCAGGTCCGCTTTCAAGGAGGCGTGACAAGACCGAAGGAACTAGTTTGCGGGGTACCTCAGGGATCACCCATCTCTCCCCTCCTTTTCCTTCTTTATATGGCTGAACCAATGCGAAGTGGGAAAACATTATCACGTTTCAGTTATGCTGATGATATCGGTATTATTGGATTTGGTCGTACTATTGGCGAATCGGCAGAAGTAGCACAGAGGGAGGTTGATAGCCTAACAAGCTGGGCTGAAGAAAATGCCGTCTCATTTGACGCTAAGAAATCGGAGGTAGTCCAATTCCCCGGATGCAAAAAAGAGGAACCTGTTGGGGTTTATGTGAATGGGAATATGATTGAACCGGCCGAGCAAATTCGTTGGTTGGGGGTGCACCTCGATCCTCGCTTAACCTTCAAACACCATGTGGCAACCTGGTGTGGAAAGGCACTTAAGGTAGCCCAGTATATGAGACGAGTAAATTCTGTTATGAGAGGTGCAGCTCCAAAAGCACTAATAACAGCAGTAGAATCATGTGTTGTTCCGGTAGCGACCTTTGGTGCGGATGTATGGTGGCCAGGAATGACACGTCCTGCTGCAAGTGGGAATATCGTACCTCCTACATCACATATGTGCGGTCTAATTGATAAGGCTCTACACATTGCTTTGAGAGCTGCTCTTCCAGTCTGGAGGACAACACCAAATGTTGTGTTACACAGGGAAGGAGGCATCCCTCCAGCTCGTATACTACTAGAGGGCTATAGGCTTCGTCTTGCCGCACGTCTCAATTCACTAGATGATCGCCACCCACTTCGAACCAGAGCATATGGGTGCCCTAATGTCGGCACATTGAAGTATAAAAAGAAGGCGAGACTATCAAAGAGACCTGAAACCCAAATGACTAGAGTTCAACGCGCTCTACGACAATTACCCCAAGCCGAAGCTGCAGAGCCGCTACAAGCTCCAGCGTATAATACTAACTTTGGAACAAAGGCTGATGGGATTCAGTGTTTTCGAAATTGGATAAGCACCATCGCTCAGACTGATATATGTGCTTTTTCTGATGGATCATCAGAAGGCCCCGGGCGTTCATCTTGGGGGTACGTGCTCCAGCGCGGAGGATTAACTTTTCAAAAAGGAAGAGGTATATTACACGGGGGTGAAGTATACGATGCAGAGATTTTCGGGGCAACCTTCGCACTTAGAGCTGCACTTGCAATAAAACAAAACAGGGAAAGAATATTCATTCTCTTAGATAACCAGGCTGCGGTGATGGCTCTGCAAAATGGCAAATCGGCATCAAGCATCCGATTAGTAAAGTTATTTCATACTCTAGCGAAAAATGTTAACGCAGAGTTTAAATGGGTGCCAGGCCACTCTAAAATTAGTGGAAATGAAGAAGCAGATGCTGAAGCCCGTGCTGCTCTGCGAGATCTGCCGGAGAGAAATTCCCAACCTGGATATATCACCTTGGCCTATTTACGCCGTCTGATGCAGCAGCGCCGTCAAGACTTAGTGGAGAAATGGTGGTCAGAAGTGTGTCCGACTCGATATCAAGATTTGGACTTAAAAATGCGTCGTAAAAAGCCACCCGAACTAGCCCTACCAAGGCGGTTATTACATAATTTACTTGCTGCCAGAACAGGACATGGTGACTTCGCGGCGTACCATCGTCGCTTAAAACATACAGATGCTAATCTTGAATGCGTCTGTGGACAGGAAACGTCTCCTACCCACTTTATTCGTTGCCGACGGCATGCGAATCAAATGAGAAAATTACGAAATGGTATGAATATGGATATCTTTCGAAGAAAACTTCTTGGACATGATTGCCTAAAGAAATTTAAAGATTTTGCACAGATTACAGGTTGCTTTGGTGGCCAGAAATCTGACTCATCCTCAGCTGAACGCGAGGAGAGTACGTAATAAAATGCCAACTGGCGGGTTAGAACTTGGTGTGAGAAATGCTGGGACAACCCTTTTATCTGTTACTTTCTTTTAATTTTTCTTTTCTTATTCTTTTTTTTTTTTCTTACCTTTCTTATATTTCATGTAAATAGCGGGCGTGAACGAGGAGGGCATGCCTGAGGCCATGATCCCGACCGGCTCCGCCGGTCCTGTACCCAAAGTGGGCATTAGGGCGTATGCCTAGGACCTTAAATAGAATAAATAAATAAATAAATAAATATTACCTGTTGTTATGATTGAATGCATACATAGTTATTACTGACGTATAAAATTAATATGCCGGGATTGAGACCCTACACTAATTTAATATTTCTTAAGCGAGATACGTTCATAATTTTAATATAATTATTGAAGTTATATGGAAGGTCAGAAACCAAGTTCAGTACTCATGACAGGAAAACCCATTCAAAAGTTAAGATGATTGATGGATGATTAAAGGATGATTGAAATGGAGTAATAGATTGGAAGTATAAGCAGGGAAAACTCTTTGATGTCGAATTTATCAAGGAGAGATGATAACATTCTAATCTGTAGATAAATAGGGGAGATTCCTCTTAGATCTCTTCTTTCTTTACTTCAAGATCTTCTTTTGTACATAGCTCTGGGTACTTTGAGAAAATCAAATTACTTTAAGACCGTCACATTATCTTGAAGTCTTTTATTATATTATTATATTGTCATTATTTTATATACATAAACATACTTAACTTTTATTTGCCTTCTTAGAAAACTTTATCAAATCATTAACAATGTCAACTTCAGATCAAACACTACCTTCAACTCAACAAATGGTTGATACTATTGTCAAACTAGACGCTAGGATAGATGAACAGAGCGAAATCATCAAAAACCAAGGTGAGATAATTCTCTTGCTCCAAAAGCAATTGAAAAAGGATGATTCCTCAAATAAATTATCCGTAAATAATGAAACAATTGAAGTTCATTCGGCGAGAGAAAGATTACCAATTCTTGAAAAATTCAATGGCAATAGAAGTGTGTGGGACGAGTGGCATTTAGGTGCATTTCACAAATTAGAAAAAGACGGCTCAGCAATTGGAGACGGATTCGATCAATTCATGTATATATACTCAAGACTTGAAGGAGAAGCGGCGAAGATGGTATCTACCACAGCAAAGTCATTATCACTAAACCGAAAAGGAGACGGTTTAGAATTTTTAGAATATTTGAACACAGTGTTCGGCGATCCTAACAAGAAAGCCAGAGCCCAGCAACAACTTTATTCTCTTAAGCAGCGAGACAGAGAGTCATTTGCAACATTCCTTCCTAAATTTGAGACGATACTAGCCACTGCGGGATGGTCAACATATGCAGATGATCAGAAGATTTCCTTACTAAAAAATGCATTATCCAAAGAAATGCGGACTTCTTTAATCGGCAAAAAGCTTCCTAGTAAATGGAGTGACTGTATATCGGAGTTGTTGACAATCAGTAGTGAAATTATCGCTATTAATCAACAGTTTAGGCCTCAATTCTCTGGGACGCCCATAGCTTCAAAACCTACAGATAATACAACAGCAATGGACTGGGAACCGATTAAATCTACGGTAACAGGAACCCAGGAGGGTCCAGCAAGGCGGGCGACTTGGGTGAAAAAGGAGACTCTAGCTTTCAGAAAGAAAAAGGGGCTCTGTGTAAGGTGTGGTCACAGAGGTCATGCAGCCCCAAATTGTAATTTCTTACCTCCCCTAAATCCAAATGTTAATATAAATATAACACAAACTTCGCATGATAATGAGGAAGAGATAAAAATTCTTGCTGCACCAGAAAAATTGGAAAGTGTGCAGGGAAAAGACGAACTCTTGTGAATAGTCACTCACAAGAGTTAAGAGTTGGTAGGGCTAAGATTAGTAGTAGTAAAATAGACTTAAAAAATGAATGGAAAGAGTTTCAACTACATATGGATTGTGATCTTTTTCACGCCACTGCTCTAATCAACGGTATCCACCAGCTGTGCACACTAATCGACCCAGGATCTTCGGCATTCGCAACTATCAACCAAAGGCATGTCAGTAGGCTCAATTTAACAACTTTTCCTCTACCTCCTAGAACAATTACAGGAGTCCTCGACAATGTATCTGGAGTTATCAACCAAGTAGCAAAATGTTCATTGGACATTGGAGGAATTTTAATTCGTACGGCTTGGGCATACGTAGTACCTAACCAAGGTGAAGACTTAATCCTTGGAATGCCATGGTTAAAGTATTGTCATGCCGAATTAGACTCAGTAAACTCAAAACTCTTATTTAAGAACCATAATATAACACTTCTAAGTAACGAAATTAGGGATAAAGCACAATACTCTAGTTCACCCCAGTCAACATTCCAAGTTACCCAAGTCATGGCGTCGACATTCATAGCCATAGCACAAAGAGCCAAGAAGTCGAAGAAAGTTGAATTATTTGCAGCTTCAGTAGCTGATATTGAAAAAGCGCTCCGACCAAAGGTCCAATTATCATTAGAAGAGGTGACCAAATTACTCCCAGAACAATATCGAAAATTTGCTCCGGTTTTCAACCCAAAAGAAGCCGCTACGTTACCGCCTCATAGACCAGGCATAGATCACGAGATACCACTCGAGAAAGACGAGAAGGGGAACGAGAAGTTGGTACCCTGGGGGCCGCTCTATAATATGAGCCATGATGAGTTACTTGTCCTTAGAAAAGAACTTACTAGTCTACTCGATAAGGACTTCATTCAGCAAAGTAAATCCTCCGCTGCAGCACCAGTTTTATTTGCAAGAAAGCCTGGTGGTGGTCTAAGATTCTGTGTGGACTATCGAGGAATTAATGCCATAACAAAGAAAGATAGATATCCTCTTCCATTAATTAAGGAAACTTTGAACGCTTTGAATTCAGCACGATGGCTTACTAAGCTTGACGTGTCGGCAGCCTTTCACAAAATAAGGATCGCAAAGGGAGAAGAGTGGAAAACCGCGTTCAGAACTAGGTATGGTCTGTACGAATGGAAGGTTTGCCCATTTGGCCTCACAGGAGCGCCTGCTACATTCCAGAGGTACATCAACTGGGTCTTAAGGGAGTATTTGGACGATTTTTGTTCTGCATATGTAGACGATATCTTAATCTTTACCACCGGAAGTTTAGAAGACCATCGTAGAAAAGTATGCAAAGTTTTAAATAGTCTTCTAGAGCATGGACTACATCTAGATATCTCCAAGTGTGAGTTCGAGACTAAGAGTACCAAGTATCTCGGATATATTATAGAAGTCGGAGTGGGTATTAGAATGGATCCCGAGAAAGTGAATGCAATCAAAGAATGGAAATCACCAACCTCAGTTAGATCTGTCAGATCTTTCCTAGGTTTTGCCAATTACTATAGGCTCTTTATCAAAGATTTTGCCTTGCTAGCAAAGCCCTTGACAAATTTAACTAAGAAAAACAAACAATTTGAATGGAGTAAGGAGTGTGAAGAAGCCTTCCAACAGTTAAAGCAGATGTTCATCAAGGAGCCTATTCTAGCAACATTCAACCCGGACTTTGATACTCAGTTAGAGCCAGATTCATCTGGATGGGCTGTGGGTGGTGCACTCACTCAACTTGATCCAATCTTAAAAATATGGAGGCCTGTTGCATTTTTCTCAGCCAAGCATCTACCAGCCGAATGCAACTACGATATTCATGACAAAGAACTATTAGCGATTATCAAGTGCATCAAGGAGTGGAACAGTGAACTAAGAGGACTTAAAAAACCATTTACTATACTTACAGACCATAAGAACCTAGAACCTTTCGGCACCAAGAAAATACTTAGCGAGAGACAAATAAGATGGATGGAACTTCTTGCCCCCTTATCATTTACATTAAAGCATAGACCTGGAAAAGCGAGTATCATACCTGATACACTTTCGAGAAGGGAACAAGATATGCCTCATGACGTTACGGACTCAAGAATTGCGTCAAGAGAACAGATTTTGTTACCACAGAACCTTTGGGTGAAAACTATAGAAACAAAAGATTTAATTTGTCCTTTTCCTGACGAGCTCTCGCTGAAAAACCTTTGGAATAAAGCCCTAAGAGCTGAAGACTGTGCTAATTTTTATCTCAAAGCCTATACGGCTGTTAAGAATCAAGAACGACAGTTTCCTAAAGAATTGGATCTGAGACTCACAATCGGCGAATGTTATATTTCTAATAATATACTACATTATAGAGATCGGATATGGTTGCCAAATTATGAGCCTCTTACAACTGCTATTATTCAGACTGTTCATGATTCATACCTTTCGGGACATCCAGGACGGGATGCAACAATATCTTTGGTTTCCAGGAGGTTTTTTTGGCCAGGGTCAAATCAAGAGATCAGGAGATTCGTAAAGAATTGTGATGTTTGTGGCAGGACAAGTATATGGAGGGATAAAAAGAAAGGATTACTAAAGCCCTTACCTGTCCCTAATCAGATATGGCAAGAATTATCCATGGATTTTATCACTGGGTTACCACCATCTGGACCTGATAAGGCAACAGTCCTTTTAGTAATTACCGATCGCCTTAGTAAAGGTATTATCTTGATTCCCATTAGTCCTAGACAATTCGATGCGGAGGGACTAGCAGAAGTTTTTCTTAGAGTATATGTACCTCATCACTGGATTCCTCGAGCAATAGTATCGGACAGAGGTCCACAATTCGTCAATGCCTTTTGGAACACGATTTGCAAACAATTGAATATCAATCAGAGGCTCTCAACCGCGTACCACCCTGAAACTGATGGGTCGACAGAAAGAGCAAATCAAGAAGTGGAAACGTATCTGAGAACTTTCGTGACTTATGAACAAAACGATTGGGTCAAATGGATTCCTTTAGCACAAATCGCTATTAACAATAAGCCCGCTTCTTCAACGCAGATAAGTCCATTCTTCATGTCTCACGGTTATGACGCCTGTCCTATTTCTACAATAAACTCGGAAACGCGTGTAGTTGGTACACCTGCTAAGAGAGGGCAGTCAGTAGTGAATAAATTAAAAGAAGCACACGAATTTGCTCAAGCTGCGATGGTTGTAGCTCAACAAAGTCAAGAAAAGTACGCCAACATACACAGACAGGAGTCAACTTCCTATCAATTAGGTGATAAAGTGTGGCTCAATCTTAAAAATATTAACACAGAAAGACCATCAAAGAAATTGGACTGGATTCATGCAAAATACACAATCACTAAAGTCTTCGCAGATTCTCCCCATTTTTATGAGCTTGATACACCCAAAGGAATTCATAATAGATTTCACACTTCACTTCTCAGACCAGTAGGTAATACACCGCTACCTTCACAAATGACGGACGATGCTCAGCCACCAGGACTTCTTATGGGTAATGGCGAAATTGAATTTGGGATTGAAAAAATTCTAGACTGTAGATACAGGAAGATTGGTAGAGGAAGGAGAAAAGAAGTTTTGGTAAAATGGACAGGTTATGCAAAGCCTACATGGCATCCGGAGAGGGATTTTACTGATACGCTCGCCTTGGATGTGTTCGAAGCAAATTCTAAGAATAAATAAAAAAAAAAAAAAAAAAAAAAAAAAAACTATTACAAGGAGGGTAATTTTAAAGGCTTGATGCCTGACCTTAA